>BQNB010125120.1:0-18126 GCA_026074375.1 Tanacetum coccineum
GTAAAGAGTATTAATCATGCAAGTTATTGTCTTGTAATTACTGATGACTGTACCAGATTTAGTTGGGTATTCTTTTTGGCTACTAAGGATGAAACTTGTGGCATCCTTCAGAACTTCATTAGGTAGATTGAAAACCAGCTTAGTCATTGTAACAACCATGGCTTGAGCAGGTTGGTCAAACCGTAGTGTTGACCTAAATATCTGTTCTATAAGTATGATTTATGGGTATGTATGTTTCTATGTGATTTTGTATGTTTATATGAGTTTATGTGGGATATGTGAGGTATTGATAATCAATCTATTGAGTGTGATCATCTCAATGAGATTGGAATGGTGGTGAAATTAGTTGAGTTCATTTCGTTCACTTTTGAGTGACAAGGAAATGATTATTGAGATTTTAGCATTTTGTGATTAATGTGTAAGTATTTATACGTATACGTATTTTTGTGTTGGTAATTTAAGATAAGTTTAGGTTTTAGAGGTTAAGTTAAGAAAAATGAGTTATTTGATGGAGAAATTTTATTTTAATCACTTATTGTGATAATGGAATTGATTTAGTATTTTGAGAGAATTGTTTTAGGTTTTTAAGTCGAAACTTTTTAGTGTACAATCAGATCCGAAATTGACCAGTTTGTAAGTTTGATTTTCAAAGGTATACTTAGGGGTTGAATGAATGCATGAGCTTCTGGGGGAACTTAATATACACATGTGGGGTCATGTGTGAATTTTTGTGGGAATTATAGATGCGTTTTGGTATGGGTTTTGGGTCGTGCAAGTTGGGTCAAAATTCTGCATTAGAGCAGAAAGTTATAAGTGTTTAAAATAAAAGTAAAGAGTAAATAAAGGATATAATGAAGGTGTAAAATGATGGTAGAGAGTCTTTACATATAGTATAGATGATATTAGTTCATTATTAGGGTTGTTATATTGGATTAAGCGTTTAGCTTACCGATGGTAACATGAGCTTTTATTGTGTATAGATGTTAAGGAAGGAGTTTGAATTGCTTGTAGCTGCACGAATAGGTGAGTGTCATAGCCCCTATCTTTTCTAAGATTTTTCATTGGGGTGGAAACGATGCTTGAGTATGTGATGTTTTATTACTGTGATATTTGATGGTTGAGCTTAAAAATGCATGTGCTATGTGGCTATTACTTGCTATGTGTTGAATTGAATTGACAAGTGGAGCCGGGTTGGCTTGGATCGTGGGATCGTTCCTTCCCCACTTGGGTTGAGCCGAGCTATTTTTGAGTTGAGCTATTTTGTTTGAGTTATATTGATTTGAATTGTGTTGAATTGAGCTGATTGATTTGTAGTATGTGATAGTTCATGATATGCCATGCAACTGTTTATCTTTATCACAGAAATGTTGGAGTTGTTTTGAAATGTTTTGAGGTTGGTGTCTAAAACCTATGGCATCTCACCAACCTAGTGTTGACGTGTTTTAGCATCGTTTTCAGGTAACTCAGGTGATCGAAATTGATGTTAGGAGAGTTGCTAGTGAGACCATAAGATGCAAGTTGAAGATCTATGATTTTGCTATGCCGTTTTATTTGAGCAATATGTTGATTTGATTTCTAGACTTTGTTTTGATATTGTGAGACTTGTATGGATGGTAATCCTTATCATTCATATTTGGTCGTTGGATATTTTTTTTATGTTGGATGTTATCATGACACGTTGTGTCTTTGCATTTATTACACTATTTAGTACTCCTCTATAAAGATACCATGTGCTATGTTAATATCTTTCATGTTATGCCTCGCGTTTCCGCCTTGGCGGGGTGTGACATCCAACACTGTATTTCCTACCAACTAAGAAGGACTGGGATTTGTTGTTCCAACCAATGTTTGATGAGTACTTTAATTATCCACCTAGTGTTGCTTCTTCAGTTCCTGCGACTGCTACTCCAAGACCTGTGGATCCAATCGGTACACCTTCCTCGACATCAGTTGATCAAGATGCACCATCTCCAAGTACCTCACAAACACCTCAAGAAACACAACCTCTGGTTATTCCTTTTAGTGTTGAAGAAGAGTTTCACAATATTGAAGTTGCACACTTAGATACGATCCCTTCTTTGGTATTCCAATTCCAAAACCAAATTCTGAAGAATCTTTTTCAAGGGATGTTATTCCAACTATTGTGCACTCAGTCAATCAACCACCTGAACATCTCAGAAAATGGACCAAGGATCACGCGTTGGATAATGTCATTAGAAGTCCTTCTCGACCTATCTCTACAAGACATCAACTACAAAACGAAGCCCTGTTTTGCTACTTCGATGCTTTTCTTACTTCCGTCGAACCAAAGAACTATAAAGAAGCTTTGAAGGAATCCTGTTGGATCGAAGCAATGCAAGAAGAATTAAATAAGTTCGAACGACTTAAAGTATGAGAGCTCGTTTCTCATCCAGATCGTGTTATGATAATCACTTTGAAGTAGATTTTCAAGGTTAAATTAGACAAAATGGGAGGTGTTCTGAAAAAAGGGCAAGATTAGTTGCAAGGGGATATCGTCAAGAAGAGGGCATCGAATTTGAATAATCTTTTGTTCCAGTTGCACGACTTGAGGCCATTCGTATCTTTATTGCACATGTCGCTCACATGAACATGATCATCAATCAAATAGATGTGAAAACTGCGTTCTTAAATGGTATATTATGTGAAGAGGTCTACGTCAGGCAACCAGACGGATTTGTAGATCAAGATAATCCTAATCATGTGTACAAGCACAAGAAGGCTCTTTACGGGTTAAATCAGGCTCCAAGGGCTTCGTATGATTTGTTATCATCGTTTCTACTTTCTTAGAAGTTCTCCAAAGTCACGGTTGATCCTACGTTATTCACTCGAAAAGAAGGTAAATACATCTTACTGGTACAAATCTATGTAGATGATATAATATTTGCTTCTACTGATCCGTCACTTTGTGAAACATTTTCTGAAATAATGTGTTCAAAATTTAAGATGTCGATGATGGGCAAAATGTCATTTTTTCTAGGACTTCAGATTTCTCAAAGTCCCAGAGGCATCCTTCTTAACCAATCTAAATATGCTCTTGATATAATTAAAAAGTATGGTATGGAAACCAGTGACCCAGTGGATACTCCCATGGTAGAGAAATCTAAATTGGATGAAGATCCACAAGGGAAAGAAGTTGATCCCACATGTTATCGTAGAATGATTGGCTCTCTTATGTATCTGACTGCCAGTCGACCAGACCTTGTATTTGATGTTTGCATATGTGTCTAGTATCAGGCAAAGCCTTTCGAAAAACACTTACATGCAGTTAAGCGAATCTTTTGATACCTTAGAGGAACCATTAACATGGGTCTATGGTATTTGAAGGATTCTTGTATTGCACAAACAACTTTTATAGACGATGATCACGCTGGTTTCCAAGATACTAGAAGAAGTACATCTAAAAGTATACAGCTATTGGGTGATAGATTAGTGAGTTGGTCGTCAAAGAAACAGAAAAACACCGCAATATCCAGTACAAAAGCTGAATACATTGCCTTATCTAGATGTTGTGCTCAAATACTCTGGATGCGATCATAACTAACGGATTATGGCCTTGTATTTAACAAAATTCCACTGTATTGCTATAACAAAAGCGCCATTGCCTTATGCTATAACAACATCCAACACTCCCGATCCAAGCATATTGACATCAGATACCACTTCATCAAGGAGCAAGTAGAAAATGGGGTGGTTGAACTATACTTCGTCAGAACAGAATATCAACTGGCATATATCTTTACCAAGGCATTGGGACGAGAAAGACTTGAATTTCTTATCAACAAGCTTGGAATGAGAAGTATGTCTCTTGAAAAGCTGAAAAGTCTGGCAGATGAAGAGAACAAGTAATGGTGGTAGCTCATTATGTATCCTATGTATTATATGGAAATAAGAAAATCAGAATAACACAAAAAGATTTTTCATTTTTATAAAATTTTACAAAAAGAAAACTTGACCTCACAACAGGAACTCAGGTTCTCTGGCATTATCATCTTTATGATCATGCAAAGGCTTGTGTTTACTTTGCAACACAACCGGTGCTTTCTATATAAAATAAGTGTACGTGTCAGTGCATTTATTTTTTTGAAAATAAGAGAAATCTTATTTTATTGGTGTTGATTTTAAAACCAAGTAATCATCTCGCGGTTTCATTAGAAAATGATTTTCAAAGACATTTGACCACTCAAACAATGACTACTGTTCTTTAAATAGAAAACGGGTCATTATTTGAGAGGGGAAAGTGTCAAATAATCTTCTTCAAAATCATCTGAAAATATAATCGGAAAAAGGTTTAAGACAATAACGGATTAATATTTAAAGGGGAGTTAATTAATTTTAACTCATTTGGGCTTTATTTGTTATTTGTTTAATCCTTTAGGGTCTTGAGTGCAAAATAAAAGGCTTAGACATGTGGGTAAAACATTAGGGGCTTAATATGTCATTATCCATAGTTATTAAGAGTGAAGAAAACTTTAAAATGAAAAATGATATGAGTATCAAACCTTGGGGGTAGTTTTGCCAAAAACATAAAGTTTTAAACAAAAACCCCTCCCCACCGGTTTTGACACACACTCTATAAAAAATTTCAAAGTTTTATCCCTTTTTTCATTGTCAAAACCGGCCACAACAAGAACAAGATCATTCGTGTGTTTTTAAACCTTAAGGTAAACTACAAACTTGTTTATTATCATTCCAACATCATTAGGTTTCAAGGAATTAGCTTAAATCACTATCTATTGCTCAAGAATTTCTAGAAATTGGTCTGCGGTTCTTAAAATTGAAAGTGTGTTAGAGGCTAATTAACCTTGGGGGTTTTGATTGTTAAGGGGTGTATGTTACTCGTTTGAAACAGTTTTAAAGGAGGCTTTCATTTGAATGTGTTTTTGCTTGATTCTTTCATCGAAATTTGAGTAAAATCGAGTAGGTTGTGTAAATGATCATGAGTTTATGTTAAAATGCTCCTATATCATCCTTTAAATGTTCTAGTGTGATTAACAACTAGGTAGAACATCACATTTGTAATTCTTGTCTTAAAATGAGGAATATGGCTCGAAAATTCAAAATATTAGTATAAATATGTGTCAAATGGCTTTAATGTGATGTTTAATGATGCTAGATATCATTCTTGTGTTAGTGATGGTTTAAATGTGCCTAGTTGAATAACTTAGGTGTGTTTGGACTTTAGCTGATTTTGCCATAAAAAATGTATCTAGCCGATATTTACAACACCTTGTGGTCTAGCCGATAATGCCAGTGTCCTTTAAAGGTAGCCGATATTGCCATTGTCCTTTAAAGGTAGCCGATATTTACACCGTTTTTCAAAGGTAGCCGATAGTGACACTGTTTTATCCCTAGCCGATATTGAATCCTTCTTATGCTTGGCCGATATTGACAACACTTTTGGTTTAGCCGATATTGACACTTTTGGTTTAGCCGATATTGACACTTTTGCCTAGCCGATATTAACCTCAATCTAAGTCTGGCCGATATTGCCAAGTCCTTAAAGGTAGCCGATATTGACACTGGTTTATCTCTGGCCGATATTGACACTACTTCAGAACTAGCCGATATTGCAAACTTGTTAAACCTGGCCGATATTGACACAACGATTATAACTAACCGATATTGCCATCCATTCATGCGTTAGCCGATTTTTTCCATGTCCCTTAGCCGATTTATACTCGTTTTGATGATAGACACTATTTAATCTTGGATTGTTTGTAGTTTGCTTTACTTGGCGTAAACTTTACCCAAATTGATTATATGTCCTAGGTTGACCAAAATTTAGACCGTTGACTTTTGACCGTTGACCTTAGTTGACTTTATTAATCGTGTTTATTTAAACCAAGTGTATATCCTCTAATTAACTAATCAGTCTTGCTCATTAATTATACACATCAACATGATCAAAATGGCTAGTCAGTGATATATATATATATATATATATATATATATATATATATATATATATATATATATATAATTTGCTTGTATATAAACTGTATTGGTTTATTCTTAACAGAATCATGAATCCTCTCATTGTCCAACAATGTGCTCTTGATGATGCGTTGGTTGCACATGATAATCATGCTATTATTGGGAAGTGTAAAATGAGGATTGAACCTACAAAGACTCAGAAAGAAGTCACGTATCAAGTAGCTCTGGATGCTCTGAAACTTACAACCTACTACAAAGCCTTCTTAGCCACTGTTGGTGTCCCTGACATCTATATGCATCAGTTCTGGTTCACTATCACCATGATCAATGACTCTTCTTCTTACAAGTTTAAGCTGGATAACAAGACTTTTAAAGTTAGAGTAGAAGTCTTTCGCGATGTTCTTTAAATTTTCCCTAGAGTCCGCAATCAGGAATTTGTTGAACCACCTACTCATGAAGAGACTGTTTCCTTCATTAAAGAACTTGGTTATCAAGGAGAACTGGAATCCATTACTAAGATGCACATTGATCACATGAGTCAACCATGTAGAATTTTGCCTCTATCATCAACAGATGCCTCTCTGGGAAAGTCATAGCATTTGACCAACTTTGACTGTTAAGAGCTCAAATCTTGTGGGGTATGTTCTACAAGAAGAATGTGGATTTTGTTGAGTTAATTTAGGAAGACTTCATGTACAAGATTGACAACAGACAATCCACTGCTGTAAGACATTTAAACATGCCCTGCCCCAGGTTTACAAAAGCAATCATTCATCACTTCATCTCCAAAGACAAGACCATTTCCATGAGGAATAATCTATTTATACATGGAGTCAAGGATGATAGCATTTTGGGGGATGAAGTTTGTTTCCATGTATGAAATCAGACAGGTGTATGGCATGCTTATTCTAGATGTTTTGGTGTCTAAAGAAATGATGGAATCTAAGGCATACAAGACTTATCTTGATTTAGCTACTAGAAAGGTCATTCCCAAGGAAGTTAGAAAGAGTACAACGGCTCATATAAAGGAAACTTCTCTCACAGCTGATGACAATATCATCTCAGAAGACCCTAATACTACTCTGGAATTGGTTAAATCAATCAGCAAAACTGAAGCTGAAGAACAAGAAGCAACAAGACTTGTTCATGAGACTCATAAACATCTAGTCACTTAACAGTCTACTGGGAGAAAAAGACAGACTGGTGTTACCATCAAAGATACCCCTACTGAGACAAAGAAGAAAATACCAGAAAAGTCACTCAAGCTGAAAGGTATGGAAATAATTTCGGATGCAGCAATGCTTGCAGCAAATATAAAGAAAGCAATTCAAGCCACTAAACGTGATTTCAGATCCCAGCATCGGACTGGTGGCTCAAGTGAAGGAGCTGGTTCTAAACCAGAGGTTCCTGATGAGTCAAAAGGTAAGACAAAAGATATAAATGAAGGAGTTGGTTCTAAATTAGAGGTTCCCGATGTGTCAACTGATCAAGAAAGTAAATATGAGTCTTGGGGTGACAGTGGAGATAAAGGTGAGCTCAAAAGATGAAAGAACTGAATCTGATACTGATAGAAGCATTGATCTCTAAAACACAAATGATGATGATGAAGTTCAAGATGATGAGTGGGTACATACGCCTGATGATTATGTACCTACAGATGATGAACCACAATATGTGGATGATGATGAAGAGTACAACAGTATTAATAAGGAATTGTATGAAGATGTGAATGTGAAGTTAAAGGATGCTGAGCTTGCTGATGAAGGCAAAGGTAATGAGAAGCTAACTGATACTGAACCGGTATATGCTGAGCATGAGGAAATTAATCAAGAGGTTGCAAGTGCTAAAGTCCATGATGAAGTTCAGGCAACATCTACTGCTGCTCCTGCTACACAGAAAGAGAAGACTGAGGCTCCTCCATCAAGTTCTAGTCATTTTGTGTCATCCAACTATGGTAGTATATTCCTCAACCTCGATAATATTTATTCAGTAGAGACATAAATTATGTCTATGTTGGATGTTCAGGTTCAACAAGATGTTCCAAAAATCTAGCCTTCATCACTGGTCACTGTTCCTGTTTCAGTAATCCTTGAACCCACAGTTCTTTCATCAATCCCTAAAATCACAACAAAAGCTCTTGCAACAACTATATCTCCATTCATTCCTCCATTCATTCCAATCCCAACACCAACAACTACTGAAGCTACAACCTTAACTCTTGCAGTTCCAAAATCTAAAGCCCTTTCTGCTATCCATCTTAGAGTATCAGACTGGGAAAAGGAAGTCAAAGAGTTTAGAAATATTGATCACTCTACAATACTTCTAGCAACAATCAAGTCTAAAGTTCTGACAGCTGTAAGAGAGTACCTTGGAAAAAATCTAGGAGATGCTCTTCAAAAGGTGCTCCAAAGACATACTGCAGAACTAATTCAGGAATACTCCATTCCAGCAGATGTCGTAGAAGTACTCAAACATCAACAAAAACCATAGAAAAGTGTTGCAGACATCCGAAAGACCAAGATGGAGCATGCAGCAAAACAACAAGAGTCTAAGTATACTATCAAATCGTCTAATAAGGCTGCACTTAATGAATTTAATCAGAAACAAGCCCTATTCGAGACCATGATAGCATCCAAGTAATTTAATAATCATCCCAAGCACATGGCGCGGTATCATGCTCTTATGGAGTCAATCCTTGCAGATGAAGATGCCATGGATCAAGGTGTTGTTGAGGAATAGAAGAAAAGAAAGCCTGCTAATGATAATAGAGAAGAAGACCCTCTTGTTGGACCAGACTAAGGGTTGAAGAGAAGGAAGACAAGCAAAGATGCTGAACCATCCAAAAGGCCAAAGTCAACTGATTCCTCCAAAGGGACCACCCGATCTCAGCCAAAATCAACTAGTAAGTTTGCTCAAGCAGAGAAAACAGTATTTGAGGCTGCAGATACTGATATGCAACAGAATCAAGGAGATGACACTGGTAAGCAACCCAATGTTGAGCTGCTCTAAAAAAGGACGGTTTCAAGAAACCTAAAAAAACTCCTACTCCTGATCCTGAATGGAACCATGGCAAATCAGTTAATGAAGAACCAACACAAAATTGGCTAAGTAATCTTGTACTAGCAAAGAAATCTCCTCTTACCTTCAATGAGTTGATGAGCACTCCTATTGACTTTTCTGTCTATGCCATGAACCGCCTAAAGATCAGTAATCTGACAAAAGCTGACTTAATAGGACCGATTTATAATCTTCTAAAAGGCAGATGCAAAAGTTATGTGGAACTCGAATACAACATGGAAGAATGTTATAAGGAACTAAATGATCAACTGGACTGGAACAACCCTGAAAGAGATCGATGTCCATTCAACTTAAGCAAACCTTTGCCTTTGGTTGAATCTCGAGGTCGTCAAATTATCCCTGCTCATTACTTCTTCAACAATGATCTTGAATATCTGAGAGGAGGAAGCACCGACAGAAAATATACAACTTTAATAACCAAGACAAGGCTGCTAAGTATGAATTAAAGGGCATTGAAGATATGTTTCCCATGTTATGGAGTCCAATAAAGGTAACTTATGACAAGCATGCTGATTTAGGTACTTCACATTGGGGACCCAAATGACAAAGACTCTACGGATATGCAACCAACAAGGTGTCCAAACATGATGTATACTCCACCAAGAGAATTCTGGTAGTGACAAATGTCAAAGTTAACAAGTGGTATGGTTATGGTCATTTGGAGGAGATTGAAGTTAGAAAAGCAGATTAGCAATTATACAAGTTCATGGAAGGTGACTTTCCAAGACTTCATCTGAATGACATAGAGGACATGCTGCTTCTCATTGTTCAAAACAAGCTCTTCAACCTTAACGGTGATGTCATTGTCGACTTGGCTATGGAATTACGTATGTTTACAAGATGTATTGTCATTCAGAAGAGAGTAGAAGACCTTCAGCTGGGCGTTGATTGCTACCAAAAGAAGCTCAACATCTCCAAGCCAAGAACACGTGATGAAGACCTCTCCCGAAGAGCACCATATACCACTCTCTCAGACCCTCAAGGAGTCATTTATGAAGACAAGCTGAACAGAAAAAGATTGATGCGTTCTGATGAGCTCCACAAGTTCAGTGACGGTACACTCCAATCAGTTCGGGATACTCTTCATGACATGGAAAATAATATGAGGATGGGTATAACAAAGTCATGCCTAGGAGGAAATGGAGTAACTTAGACAAGAAACGGTCTCACATCATGATGAAAGACATTGATCGATAGTTACTGGAAAGAAGGTTGATGAGGAGCTTAGAAAAGTTTGTTGGTGGAAGAGAATACGGGAATGACCTCAGACTATTGCAGCGGACAATATGACTATGTCATATTCGGTTCTACTCATTCAGGTCATGTCTCATATAACAAATCTTGTGAATATGTACATTAGTAGTATAGACTAATAAATAGGCGAATATAAATAGTGCTTGAGTACAAATTTTTAAGAATTTCTTAGTAAATTCACAAATTTTCAAATTAATGTACTCGACACTATATATATATATCCCCCATAAATTAAGGGGAAGCATTAAAAATGTTCCTAATAAAGCTTAATAATAATCGGAACATTTTTTCTCCCAGACGCTTAATTTTAAATCAATTAATATCCAAAATATCAAGAGATTTGACATTTTTGATAAGGGGAGAAAATGTGACTAAAATATAAGGCTATTGAATGTGATCTTAATGACTCTAGTGCAACTTCATCCTTATATGTGCAAAATAATTTTGAATATCGATGCACATATGCAGGGGGAGCAATTTTAAAAGTAAAAACTATTAAGGTACGAATGTTTTGATATTTATATCACAAGTACCTTTGTTGAATTTTCAAAATGGTTTTAATGGTAACTGTGGCAATACCAATAGACCGAGCATGTACTTAATTTTATGGAGTCATAAGGTGGTTAAGGTTAGGTATCTGTCCCACAATCTAACCAGAACTGGAGGGATCTACCCAAGGAAATTCCATTAGATAGAATAGAAGTCCTTAGGTATGATACAAAAGGAGTAAAAGTGAGAAAGGGAATAATGTAGACTAAGATAGAGCTAACACTGGAACAAACCCAATAAGGTGTTAGTGATGAAGTCTTGGTAAGAATTGAAGGGTTGAAGAATGAAAAAGAAATGTAAAGATAAAGGGTGAAAAGAAAGAAGCCCTCCTTACACTTAGGCAGAAATCGGGTCAATACATATGCTATCAGAAACACTAAGTTGTTGTCTAGTATTGAAGATAGTCATCACGGACCTAGTGATGCGATGCACAACCCTCCCTAGCCACTCAAGGTCTCTCAAAAGACCCGTGTTTCATTTCTCATGAAGATTAAACATATTTCTATCGACTTTCTCACTCCGAGATAGTTGGTATTAAAAAGGTGGTAGTCTGCTCCAGCCTCTGATTACCAAAACCAAAGTGCACTATCGAGTCTAGAGCCATAAAGAGATCATCCATAAATCTCACTAGGATACTATTCCAATATATTTGTTTTTCATACACTGTGAAAACAAGTAATATCTTAAGAGTCCTACGCATTATCCTTGTGATTTTGCCAGAACATTAGAGTGATACGTAAGTATTCACAATGACGATGGAAATCCTTCCAAAGCCAACATCAAACAAGCTTTGCGGTAGGTGACTTGTGAGATCCAATATGGATCAAACTTGTGACACTGGATATCGATTCGGTTCAGACTATGAATTGACGGTTGACGAATTTTGAAATGCATAAAACTCTCGATGTGTCGCAAAACCACTTTAGCAAGTGATACGTCGATTGATTTTCAAATCATTTTTTGATTCAATCGGTGAGACTATCTCACTGGTTTACTCATACCGTGTTGTCTGCTTTGAGACGCTCTGGTAATGAGAACGGCTAGTGCAGCTGCGAAACCTTGTCAAGGAGATTCTTTTGAATTATACCTGATCACAGGTAATATTTATACTAATTAACGGGGAACCGTGGTTATTGCAACTGTATTCGACGAAGTGACAAAGACACTTTCATCCATATATGTTGTTTATCACTAGCCCATTCATGCAGGAAATCCCGATGGTGGCAGCAGCTGGTCCAAGACAAGTTAGATTCATAGCCACATGCTCATACTCGACTGACATATGTAAAGATATTATGAAAGCTCAAGTACATGTTTCAAAAGACTTCCGCTACTCTGATACCACACATCTTCCTTAAAGTGACGAAGTATTAAAGTTAAAGAATTTCAAGAAAGATGGTTATTCAAGCTTTCAAGATAAAGAAAAGTATGAGCATGTCAGTTCGAAAGTCACAAGTTCACAAGAAGGCAAGAGATCACAAGATGATGATAAGAGATTAGATTTGGCTGATGATCTCAAAGAAGCTTAAGTTCATATACAAGTCAAGCTAAAGGAACAAGCTCAAGCCTAAAGTCAAAAGATCACTACACATATTTCACAAGATAAAGATAAAGATTCAAACCTACGAGCAAGTTTGAAGATATTCTTAGAATGTAGAGCTTAAGATTTTTAACTTGGAGTGACCTCCCTTAGGGGGATATTGTTAGAAATACAAAAAAGTATCCGTCACTGCTAATATATTAAAACATAGCTCGTAGTTAATATTTGGAACCTTAGTAAGCTAACCGGGCCAAAGTCCATAGAAAGCCCATGGAAGCCCAAGGTTGGATGGCCATTTCATTGTATAACTACCCTCTCCATGCCTTGGAGAGGGTGTTGGTCATTTTCATAATCTAAGTTTTCTCTCTTTTATTTCTCTCACTAGAAGTGTCCAACCACTTTTTCTCTCTCTAGATTTCTTTCATTAATTGTGTGTGTGGTAATATATAGTGTATTCTACAAAGATGTAGTAAAGCGTGGAAGAAGTAGAGGAACAAGTAGTTGAGGAAGTAATGGAAGAACCAGTAGTTTATCCTCATATCTCTTTAAATGCTTTGGCTGGGGTAAACACCTTTCATACTATGAGAATTAAGGGACATGTGGAAAAACAGGACATTCACATTTTGGTGGATTGTGGTAGTACACACAATTTTGTGGATGTGCATTGTGCTAAGAAATTAGGTTGTGAGATAAGGATTATTTGTCCCTTACAAGTGGAAGTACCTGGTGGAAATCAAATGATAAGTACAGCTACTTGTAGAAATTTTGCTTAGACTCTGCAAGGTCAAGAGTTCAAAAGTGATGTTATGTTACTGACTTTTGGGGGTTGTGACATGGTTTTGGGGGTTCAATAGTTAACTACATTGGGTGACATTAAGTGAAATTCTCATACCTTAAGAATGGAATTCAGCTTTAAGGGTAAGAAAATCACTCTAAGAGGCACTCAATAGGCTACTTTACAGTGGATAAATGGAAAGGACTATGGAAAAGTATTGGTCAATACTAAGGTGGGATTAGCAGCTATGTCCCTATGTGTATACCTTACCACCCTAATGAATGTATATGTGGAACACAAACAGCCTCAGCCTTCCAATGAAGCTCAAAATGCATTGAATAAATTACTAAAGGAATTTCAGGATGTGTTTGCTGTCCCAAACACCCTACCACCACACAGAACATATGATTACAGGATTGTTTTGCAAGAAGGAGTTCCACCAGTAAATGTCAGACCTTATAAACACCATCCTACTTAAAAACATGCAATTAAGCTAATGGTTAAGGAATTGTTAGAGTCTGGAGTAATCAGAAATCATAGTCCTTTTTCCTCACCAACTAAGATGGTTAAGAAAAAGGATGACACATAGAGGATGTGTATTGACTACAGGAAACTCAACAAGCATACAATCAAGGATAAATTTCCTATTCCAGTCATTGAAGAACTGATTGATGAATTAAGTAGAGCTTATATCTTTAGCAAACAAGAATTAAGGTCGGGGTATCACCAAATAAGGATGGTTGATGAAGATGTACATAAGACAGCATTCAGAACTCATGAAGACCATTATGAGTTCCTTGTAATGCCTTTTAGCCTCACCAATGCACATTCCACATTCTAATCCCTGATGAATACAGTCTTTAAGGACTTTTTGAGGCACTTTGTGTTGGTTTTCTTTGATGACATACTTATTTATAGTGATTCTATGGCATCTCATCTACAATATTTAGCTACAGTTTTACAAGTAATAAGAGTTAATTCCCTCTTTGCCAAGCAAAGTAAGTGTGTATTTGTAGTGGATTAGGTAGAATATTTAGGGCATGTCATATATGATAAGGGTGTAGAAACTAACCCTTCAAAGATAGAAGCTATGAAAAGTTGGCCAGTCCTAAAGAATATTAAGGAGCTCAAGGGATTTTTAGGATTGACTGGACACTATAGAAGGTTCATAAAAGGTTTTGAAACTATTAGCCATCCATTAACAAACCTATTGAAGAAGAATGCTTTTAAATGGTCTAATTTTGCTCAGGAAGCATTTAAGCAATTAAAACAGGCTATGATCCAAACACCTGTGTTAGCTCTACCTAATTTTGATGTAGAGTTTGTGGTGGAGACTGATGCTTCAGGAGTGGGATTGGGTGCAGTTTTGCAACAAGGAGGCCACCTAATAGCATACCTCAGTTTAACACTAGCCCATAAACACCAATCTCTTTCTACTTATGAAAACAAATCATGGCAGTGGTGTTAGCTTTGGAAAAGTGGAGAGGCTAGCTACTTAATAGACATTTTAAGATAAAGACTGACCATTTCAGCTTGAAATAATTATTGGATCAAAATTGTCAATAGCATTTCAGACCAAATGGCTCCCTAAGCTGTTGGGGTTTGATTATGAGATTTATATAAGAAGGGAGCTGATAATGCAACAGTAGATGCTCTTTCAAGATTAACTACCAATTCTAAGTTAAATGCTATGGTTTTGTATTCCATTGAACCTGAACTACTTCATGCTGTAAAAGCTAGGTAGGAAACAAATATATATGTGTAATTGTTGATTCAAAAGTTAGAAACTCAAACTATACCAAACAAGAAATTCAACTAGAAAAATAGGTAGTTAAGGAGAAAAGGCAAGTTAGTGGTGGGAAATGATGTTGCATTAAGGTCTAAGCTAGTTGTTGTGTTCCACAATGAGGCCGTAGGGGGCATTCAGGGGTACAAGTCAGCCTGAAGAAGTTAGCTTCACTTTTCTATTGGAAAGGCATGTCCAAAGCAGTCAAAATGTTTGTAAGACAATGTGATATTTGTCAAAGAAACAAACCTAACTTAGAAGCTTACCCAGGTTTGTTACAACCTTTACCTATTCCTAGTCACATTTGGAAAGATATCTCTATGGACTTTATTGATGGGTTGCCAAGTTCACAAGGCAAGACTGTCATTTTTGTTATAGTGGACATATTGAGTAAGTATGCTCATTTTGTAGCACTGTCCCATCCTTATACTGTCATTTAAGTAGCTTAGGCTTTCTTAGACAATGTGTACAAGTTACATGGGTTACCAGATAGGGACAAAGTCTTCATAAGCCTGTTTTGGAAGACCTTGTTTAAACTACTCAAGACAGAGCTGCATATGTCAACTGCTTACCACCCTTAGTCTGATGGTCAAACTAAGGTGGTAAATAGGTGCTTAGAGTGTTACTTGAGGTGTATGACAAGGGAAAACCAAAGGAATGGACTCATTGGTTGTCACTTGCAGAGTATTGGTATAATACCAATTTCCACATAAACATCAACACTACTCCTTTTGAAGTTGTTTATGGGTAACCTCCTACATATCATGTCCCTTATATGGCTGGTACTAGCAATGTGGACATGGTGGATAGAACTTTGTCTGCAAGAGAAAAAGCTATTAATGTACTTAAGTTCCATTTAAGGAGAGCTCAAGATAGGATGAAAGCTATTGCTGATAGGCACAAGATTGATAGATCATATGAAGTTGGGGACATGGTTTATTTGAAATTGCAGCCCTATAGACAGATAACTGTGAGAAAAGGTGTTCATCACAAGTTGTCTTCAAAGTTTTATAGCCCTTTCAAAGTCTTAGAAAAGGTGGGGGAAGTAGCTTACAACCTACAGTTACCTAGTTCAGCTAAGGTACATCTTGTTTTCCATGTCTCTCAGCTAAAAAGATGCAAGACCCCAGAGATTGAAATGGGAGCCTTCCCTACTTGCACTGAAGAGGGGTTAATAGCTGTGGAACCAGAGAAAATATTGGATAGAAGGCTATAAAAGAAGGGCAATTCAGCTACTATGTATGTTCTAGTTAAATGGGCCAACGGTGCTATGGAAGATGCTACGTGGGAATGGATTGAAGATTTATAGAGAAGGTTCCCTCAATTCAATGTAGATGCTTAAGGGCAAGCATCCTTTTAAGTGGGATGGATTGATACAAACTGAATGGAAAAGTAGTTATGCGCGTGAGGGGCACACGCAGAGTTTTAATACTCCACACGTGATGTGCGCGTGTTCACTGGTAACCAACTTTTCCTCCTAAATGTTCTATAAAACCCACTCAGTCATTTCATTGAGCTTTAATCTTGATTTATAATTTATCTCTGTTTCCTCTCGATCTAGTTGATGTGTGATAAAAGCTTTAAATTTATAATACAGATTTCACTAATTTTTAAACCAACGCATGGGTAAAGTATAACCCACGTGTAGTATAATATTTCAGTTAAGACTAGATCAATCTACAGTGATTTGCTTGTGTTCGTATAATCAAAAGGATTTGAAACAAATAATAATAAACTTTTGCAAATAAAATTTTGATTAAGGAAATTCAATAATAAGGAGATATGAATACTCGGATAGCTTCATATAATTCAGTAGCAATGGTGATAATCATGATCTTGATTTTATTCTATATTTATAAAAAGCTTTTCTCGTCAAAAGAACGTTTCACAAATTACCCATTTTAACTCAAGACTTATATTTAATTAACTTAATCAAATGTGTAACTCAATTAACCAAGTTACTATGATATAAAATCTATTTTGTTTGACAATTAATATAAGTGGATTCCTCTAATCAAATGATAAAGATCATAGACAAATCTTTAAGACCATATAATACACAATGGATCTTTTAACCTATACCATTACGCATATATAATCAAAAGTGATAAACAAAGTTTATTAGATTAAACACAATAGGATTTCAATATAAACATGAGATTAACAAGATTATAATAATACCAAATGCTTCTTAATTGTTAGGAATACGAAAGTATCAGTCACTTCCATTAATATCATTTGATAGCTCGTTAAGTAATATTTGAAACCTTAATAGGCTAGCTTAGGAAAAGCCCATGGAAAGCCCATGGACAAAGCCCATAGCCGGCCATATGTAAGGATATATAAACCCTTTCCATGCTATGGAAAGGGTGTTGGTTGTTCATTTCTTACACATAGTAATCTAGCTTTTCTTTCTTTTCTTTCTCTCTCTAAGTGTTCATCCAACCACCTCTCTTTCTCTCTCTAAAACTCTTCATTGAATCCATACCTTGTTTATATTAAGATATTCTACAATTGGTATCAAGAGCCATAGGGTGTTTGTGTAGGTTTTGTATGCGTTTTATATAGGTTCTTTAGGCGTGTCCTTGGTTCGAACCATATCAAAGGATATTCATCTTTTGTGGGTTTCCAACCATAAAGTTTGATACTTTCTTGTTCTATTACCTTAGTATAGTCTTGATGTGTTTCAAAAGCTTTAAATTTATAATGACAGGAAATACCGATTTTATTATAGGGAAACACACGGGTAAAAGTATAACCCACGTATGTAGTATAATATTTTTAGGTAAGACCAGGTTGTCCACAGGGATTTGAGTAGTGTTTAAATAATCAGGAAGAAAATAAACTTTAACTTGAAAATAAATTTTTGTTTTACCAATGATAATAAAGATGACCACTCGGATAGTTGCAAATAATTTGTAAGCGTTGGAAATGATTAGACCACGAAGATGGAACCTTAGTTTATAAAAAGGATTTTCTCGTCATAAAACGTTTCTCACAAACTAACTTGATTAACTCAAGACTTATATTTATTTAACTAGAGCAAATGTGTCACTCATATAATCCAGTTACTAGTATATCAAATATAACAACCCGTAATTTTCATCAATGTTGTAAAACCTAAAAATCTCAACAAGTGTAAAATTACCAAAATACCCCTAATGCAAGAAAATTCCATAAAAGCTTAAA
>BQNB010125121.1:0-17149 GCA_026074375.1 Tanacetum coccineum
AGTTTTGGGTATTTTCGGCAAGATTAAAAAACGACAACATGTAATAGATATAAACAGCTACTATAAGTGATTAAAACAAATCTATGATGAGTTTTGGGTATTTTCGGTAAGATTTGCAGGTTTTCGGCAAGTTTGACCACCATTGATAATCGTTGACCGATTTTTTCGATCAGTTTACACAAATCGGCAAGGTTGGTAGCCCACTACCTCCTAGGCAGCATTAATTGGCATTGTAGGCCTTTTTTTGCAACAAAAATGTGAAAAATACAAGTGTGTCAAATATATTACACACTATCTTGATAGATGTTAGTATCTAAGCTAATATAATTTGAGATATACATGAATGCTCTATAAAAGAAAATATAAAATTATCATGAGGAGCTAAGTTTAATACTAAGAATGCATTATATTCTTTTGTATCTTCATATTATACATATATGTTGGTAGAAATATTACATTACGATATTTAATCTATACATTCTCTTCATGTTTTAGTGATGACAAACATGTAACTTATAACACATAACGTAAAGTGCTTAAGTTACTCGTAATCACAAATCATCAATTCATACGTCAACATCTTTCGACGTTTCATGTTTTCTTCAACAACAAATTTAAGTTCGCACCCGACGTAAATCACTAAAGGTATGAACAAACAAACTTTAATTTGTTAAATGATCAAATAAATTTTTTATTTTTCTAAACCTTACATTTTTTTATAAAATGGGACAAACATTTTTAAAAAACATATACAAAACATTTTTGTATTTATAAGAAATGCTTTATTCAAAATAAACATTTTGAATTTAAATTTTCTACCCAAAAACGGCTAGAAAGTTCCAGAAAAACCTTCACAAAAAGACAAAAAATGGAGCGTCTGAAAAATGGGCGGCCCCCTTAATTAATTAAAGGGACCGACCATAATTAAGGGGACCGCCCAAATAAAAAATTAATATTTTTCCTTATAAATAGTGGACTGTTTCCACAGATTTTCTCACCTCTCTAAATATAGTTTTTCTCAAATCTAAACTCTTCTTTCAAACCTTTTTATTTGATCACTTAACTTGTTATAAGTTTGTTTAAATGTGATCCAATCATCCATCCATTCAAGTGCAAGAGAAGAACTCTCGATATCATCAAGATGCGAAGTTATGTAGTTTAGTTAGTGCATTCGTGACATGTCTTACATTCACAATGTATAGATCGAGTCCATGTATTCCAAACTTGTGTAATAGTTATATCACGGTGATGATAAGAAGGTATGTTAGATCATGATGATCTTGGTAGTGTCTTGGTGATGTAAAGTTGTGAAGTGTAGGGAAGATGTGAAGTGTAGTGAAGTTGTGTTGTGATAGATTGGTTCTATCTAAGATTAGAACTCGACATTTAGCTTTGTGTCGTAAATCGGTGTAAGCAACGTTGTGTACAGTTTTCTCCACCTAAAGGGAGCTTGTTGACTAGTAAAGATAACTCTTGAGTTTGGTGCTCGGGGAGTGAAGTAGGGCGAAGAGGTGCTTCGTGACCGAACCACTATAAATCATCGTGTCCGGTTTTCATTTCCTCTTACTTATCTCTTTACATTTATACTTGCATTTATCGCTCTATATTTATATTTGCAATTGTGTGTTGTGTTGCTTATATAGTTTTGATTGTGTTTGTGTCATGGATTGATGTGAACATTTATGTGAATATGTATTGTTGGTATATAATTTATATATACACTCTTCATATTATATCACGCTTGATCGGTGATTTGAAACGAAACATTTTTAAGATTTTAAAAAGGAAAACGTATTCACCCCTCCCCCCCTCTATGATTTCCACATAGAGTGCTTAGCAGGTTCGTGCCCCACAAGGGAGCAAGAAGGCACTATTTTAGCACATATGTCCCAACCTTGACCAACCTTGTCTTATATGATTTCAAAACACACATTTCCTAATCATTTTTCACACACATCATAGTTTTTGTCTCTCTTTTTCTTCTCTCTTGTTGTGTCCGATTTACACACACACACACAAACACCATAACTTTTATTTTTCATCAAGAAACATGAAGGATTAAACACTTTCGGGTAGTTTCTAGTAGGCGTGATATCATTAAAACAACGTTTCAGTTGCCAGTTTAGTGCTTAATCTCATTTTTGAAACCCTCTTTGTAAGTCATCTATTTCTCAAATATTCTTGTACTTTTAGTAGTGTTATGATGCATAGATAATAGTTGTACGGTTTGTTTTCTAAAAATCAAAAGCTAAAAGGTTTGAAATAAATATTTAGGGATGTTTGTTTGGTTCGAACGTGGGAAAAAGGGATAAGGGAAGACCATTTTATTATTTTGGACGTGATGGTTGAATAACATTTATATAATATATAGCTTAATACTTATCTAGCTTATTTAAAAGCTTTGTATAGCTTATTTGCTTATTTAATAAGCTCTATGTTTGTTTTTGGGCTAATAAAACCCACAACACAATAAGGCCCAATAAGCCACGGCTTATTGTGGACCTTATTGTGGTCTAACTTATTTTCATGGCTTTTGGTTATAGCTTATTTTGATATTTAAGTACTCGTGTAGCTTAACGGCTTAATAATAAGCTACGAATAGCTTATTACGGTCTTAAAGGGCCACAACCCAATAAGCTAAGCCCAAACCATTTGATCCATTAGAGTATATAAATCTTATACCTATTCACATTATCCACTGAATTTGAGAAAAGAACATGCAAGCTGTATAAGTGAAAAGTGTATTCTTCATCTTTTCATAACTTTATTAAACCTTTTTAATCAAGATTTCCAAAAAATTCAAAGTAATGAAAACTAATTACCATATAAGAGATATTTCAGTTTTCTTTTCACATATTACAATAATATTACTACTCATTTTGCAGAAGAAGTTGGGAATACTTTGCTCGTTACGAAAGAAATTTTGTGGATCAACCGCAGTCTTGATTTTCACGAGCCTATCGAAATTACCTAAGAGTATTTTTCACCATAAACCTTGCCATCAGCATAGCTATTTGCTCCATTATGATTAACACCAAGGTCAATATCCCGATAGTTGAGAAATGCACCTCTAGGAGAGTTTGATGCATATGGTGTCATGAAATCATACAGACTTCGCATCTGGTTCAAATAGTCTTTTTCCATTCTCGCTCGTCATTTACAGTCTAATCGTGTAATTTTTTTTTTTATTTTTTTTTTTTTTTTTTTTTTTTTTTTTTTTTTTTCTTTTTGTTTTTTTGCTATTTACAATTTTTTAACTTCACTAAAACTGCATTTTCCACAGAAATCCAGCCCGGTGAGGGAATGGAGTTGCGGAGGATGGAATTTGAGCCATGACTCCGCCATATGGGTTCCAAGCAAACCCGACTTTTCCCAACTCTATCATCTTTTTGAATATCAAGTCCAAACCAGTTTTTGGAACTGGAGTTTGGAAATAGTCGGACTTTCTTTTACCAAAATCTACTGTGTCCGAGTGTCTATTAAGAAGGATCTCGGGTTTAGTCTTGTTGTCAAAGTTAACAAAAAATAACACCGAATCAATCCACCTCATTTCATGTACATCATTATTATTAAGCCCAATTCAGGAAATTCCTTATTCATAACACCTAAAAGTTCTTGACCATTTCAAGAAAACATACGTTTATAGCTAGGCCATTAATCGTCTGTACAGAAGGTTTTATGTTACATTTTTAAAACTAAAAACATAAAAAAATCATGGTTGAATCATTAGCACTTCTTAAAATAGTCGATCAGTGGAACGGTAGCAATGTATTGCCAACGATGAACTAAATCCGTTGCATCTTCTTCTAAAACCCTTTCAACACGAAAAACTGTCACTATTTCCGGGACATCAACTAATTTAACAGTATACGATAAAATAACTCCAAAACTAGCACCACCACCCCCGCGAATTGCCCAAAAAAGATCCTCACCCATACTTTTACGATCCAAAATCCTCCCATTCACGTCAACTATTTCATCATCGACCACATTATCAACAGACAAACCATATTTTCGCAACAAGGTACCATATCCACCACCACTAATGTGACCACCAACTCCCAAAGTTGGACACACACCACCCGGAAAAGCCAGCTTATTGCTAGCTTTCCAAATGTTATAATAAAGCTCACCCATTTGGGCCCCAGCTTGAACGTAAGCTAGGCGGGGCCCAACATTAACCGATATGTTTCTTAAGTTAAACATATCAAGAAGTATGAAATTAGGTTCTATGGAAGTGTAAGATATACCTTCTGTAGGGATTTAAATACCTAGGTAACTAATTTAGCCACGAGTACGCAGCGGATAGGACCTAGTAATAGCATATGGTTAACACAAAATAAAAGATAAATAGAAACGCGGTCATTTTGATATTTTATCAAGAAAAACGAAACAAGCAATTAACGTAATAAATTGACCTCTATGGTTGCTCTCACAATCACGTAACCAACACGTAAGTTCGATTGCTTTAACTCCACTTAACTAACCACCCTTTGTAATGATTGGTAATCAAATCACAACCAATTGCGTTTAAACGAAAACCAAGGACCGAATTAGGGTTTATAAAACCTACCTAAACGAATATAACCTGGACGAATAAGGAGCAAAACCCCGAATCCCCCCCCCCCCCTCTTTTAGGGTTTTTAACCTTCGAACAGTAGTGTCAACCAATCACACCTCGTGTATAAAACTTGATCGTCTATCTTGGAAGAGCAAGTGAAATCGTTTAAACCTTAAGAGGATTAACCGAATAGAGTAATGAGGCTAAACCGAAACTCAAACAAACCCTTGATTGATTTAGTAGAAATCGGCTGATAAAGAACAAGGAAACCCGGAAACTATTTTAAGGTTTTGAGTATTGTGTGTGTCGTGTGGAATGAATGAAGGGTGAGGAGTATTTATACTCATCAAGCCCTAGTAGAGATGAACTAGGATACAAGTCCTTGTTTCACCACAATACCTATTTGTTTTTTTTTTTCCTTGTTCTTTTTTTTTTTTTTTTTTTTTTTTTTTTTCTTTTTTTTTTTTTTTGTTTTTTCTCCTTATCCTTTTACCGAACAAACACCCCTACTCGAACCTTCTTAGGAACCGGCCACCTTGGTATGTCCTTGGGGTTCGGGTTTTGTTCATTTGTCTTGTTTATTATAAACGTGAAGTATAAACGTGTTCTCCGTGTATTAACGTGTGTGCCCCCAATAGGCTCACATATTCGTAATGTATTCGTGTTATTCGACTGCCATATTTTAACAGCTCCCACTTGGGAGTCGGAGTAGCACATACTCTGCATACCTATAATTGGCCAAAGTCTAGCAACACTAACAAATTATTTTTTCACTAGGATATTATGAGATAAGAGTTTCAAAATTCATTCTTGCTATGTTTAATGGTTATAAATTTCTTGCTTTAATAATTATCCTTTGTTACAGATCCGTGTTTACTATGGATATGGATCATTATAGTCATTCCATTTAGTTTTCACATTATGTTTCTCGTTTTAGATATAATCAGAGATACCAATATAATCAAGGATCATCTTGCATTTCCCTTTGGGACACGGCCATTCATTTTTTCTGATTAAATCTGGAGAGGGGCCCAATGGTATCTTTCTGCACCAATATCAAGTGGAGAACAAATCACTTTACTTGACTACAGTGTTGTGGATGCTGCTTATCATACACACCGAAAAAATAGCTTTTATTACTTCCTTGTTTCAGGACATGCATTTGGTAATATCACATAAGTGATATCCGACAATAAAGATCATGCTTGGCTCTCTGTCTAAGGATAATCTTTACTCAACCATTTTCGACATTTTTCTCCATGACATCGGATCAAAATAAATGATCGATGGTTGGGGTATCCATAGCCTCCCTTGTGAATACATATGAGTTGGGTGGGAACATTCCTTATATTCACAGATATAACCAACACCAACATTTGCCTTACATAACAATACTTCCCCATATTTACGACAATGGGACATATTTAGAATGATGAATCATTCAAGGATTTAAAACATGCAAATTTAGAATAAACAATTGTTATTGAATGAAAACAAATCCCTATAAGTATCTTTTATTCAATCAGAAATTAAAAACCGTCTTTCAATTCCAAATTTATCCATTACTAATCAAACACAGGAGTTACATGAAAATACTAGTGGCAACAATCCATTATTTCCTTTGTTAATTCAGAATGCGTAGGAATGCCAAAGCTTTGTGAAAGGGTCAGCTAATTTATCTTCTGTGTTCTTTCTTTTCTTATCTTTACGATCTCCCATCTTAATGGTCTCGCGAAGGTATGTGAAAACTTTTGCGCGAAAATTTGTCTTGGCACCTTTAAGTGACTCCATCATCTTTCTCTATTGATATGGCTCAGTATTATCACACAAGACATATTATGGGTTCTTCAATCGTGGGTACAATGCAAGCCCAGAAAATGATTTTACGAATCCACCTTACAGCTCTTGCGATGCATCAATACGAAGCGATTATATTCAACTTCTGTAGATTGAGTTGCAAAACTACTTTGTTTTGTATTTTCCGTCTACAGCACCTCCATTTAGATCTCTAGAACAATTATCAGTCTGCGTACTTTTTGGTTGTCAGGCTCCGTCAGATTATTCCAGAATCAGTGCTTGCAAGAAACTCTGAGTCTGTCGTTCATATTACCTCCATATACCAGAAAAACATATCCTTTGTATTGCGAAGATACTTAAGAATATTTTTAACAGGCAGTCCAGTGTTCTTTACGGATTCTGTTGAATTCGGTTGTCATGTTTGTGCAAACGCACATCAGGAACGAGTACATCTGCAATCAAGCATACATAATAGATCCTATAGCCAGAAGGTAAGGATATTGTTCTGCAATGCGCTGTTTCTCAAGCAGGCGTTGAAGCCCTTGTATAACTTACTCAATTTAAGCTTTTCTTGCATTGGATCGTTTCACGCATTGGATCATTTTCCATATAAAATCTTTTCTAGATTTCTAATGTAAGAGCACTTTGATTTAAAACATTTAACCGCTTTGGGACCTATCAAGGTTAGATCTTGTTCCAAGATTATATTGCAGCATCCCTTAAATCTTTCATAGCAAAAATTCTCCAAGATAGGATTTTTACATATTGTGACATTGGAATGTTGTTTCCCATGAGTAATATGTCATGATCATATGAATTTAGGCTAGCGACATAACTCCCACTTGCTTTAGGTATACTTCAGGCTCTTCAGGATTTGAGTGAAAGTACCGAATTCTTGAATGCATCATCATTCCGCTTATTTGCATTGCATTAGGTTGCTTGCTTAAGTCATAAATGAACGTTAAGTTTGCTACTATGGTTTTAGGGGATCGCTATTTTGGATTCAACAAAACCTCAGTTGCTCCATATAGACTTCTTCAGATATGATGTCCATTGAGGAAGGCGGTTTTGACATCCATTGAGCCATAGCTCATGTCATTGTACGCGGCTATAGCTATGAGAATCCTTATAGCTCTTATTGTCTGCAACAAGTGAAAAATGTATTCTTTTAAAATTCAACCCCGTAGGTTTGAGAGAAGCCTTTTTGTACAGAAGACAAGCTTTAAAGATGTATACTGCACCATCCAGTCAGTCTTTTTTCTTGAAAGAAGCCACTTTGCTACCAACGGTTCTTGCATTTGGGAGGAAGCTCATACTAAGACCCATACATTCATAGTCTTTCATGGATTGCATTCACATTCATCGCATCAAGCCATTTCTTGGTTGTCTGGATCGCAGCAATGCAGCTTTATAGTTAGCGGGTTTCACCGAGATCCCATAACTCATGTTCCTAAGTATCGATGTATAAACAACAATCGATTGTGGAACGGCGTGTATTTGGGACCTACGATGGGATGATATCACTTGGAGATTCATCAAATCTTGATCGATCCTCTTCATGATTTAGATGAGCTAGTTTGCTATAGAAGATTTGTATTTGTTTGAATTAATTCAAGATCTTCCACACTCCCAGTGAACTTTAAGATCAAGAGTTAGACCCAAAGTAACTCAGCATCGGAGCAACAAATACTTTGTTTCTCAGAGAGCAGATCCACACACGCACCCCCACCCCCCCCATCCTACAGAATCAGTCGATAGGCTGTAGAAGAATATCCACTTGTTTCCTTTGGGTATCTCTTGAAGATACTCTTAGAAAAGATCTAGGGTCAAGTTGTAGTTTGGTAAGGGTATCATGCTTAAATGGAAATGCCTCACAACCCCAGTCTTTAAGTAAGAGAGCTTAAGGGGCTTGCCAATGCCAATATTTCGTATGGTGTCTTATCAACAGATCTTAGTGGAACATGCTGATGAATAGCGTGCGCGTAGTCTAAGGGCATAAATCCCAAAAAGGACTTTGGAAGGAGTAGTTGACTTATCTTTGATCAACCATGTCTACACTGTGTTCGATTTCTCCTCTAATGACACTCCACTTGTTTTGCTCGGAGTGTATGAGGGAGTGCGATGGGCAATGATATCCCATGCTCTTTAGTGATCAAACTCTTGCATCATATTTATTACACCTCACCGATCCGACCGTAGTGATTAATGGTCTTCGAGTTTTGGTTTTTCTACTTCGGTGTTTGAAATACCTTAAAGGTTTCAATACTTCATGTTATGTATTCAGAAGTAAACAGACCATACGACTGAAATCGTCAGTGAAAGTGACGAAGTAGCTAGCTCCTTGTCTTGGACACAGTTTTAAATGGACCACATACATCGGTGTGTATTAGTCCAAGTAGATCTTTAGCCCTTCCACCTCGATGTGAATTGGGTTTTCTAGCCATCTTTACCAACAAGCATGAAACACATTTTCTAATGACTAATGTCAATATGAATTGAGAAGTCCATCATGTTGCAAATTTTCAATGCGTGCTCTTGCTAATGTGTCCAAAATGAAGTTGCCAACAATGAGAGAAGTGTCTAAATTAATTTTGCTCTTTTATTCAGTAATTGCATACATAGAACTATCGTTTGTATTTAGAAACAAGACTTATCAATTTCAAAATGTCATCCGTGGGATACAGCCATAAATAAACTAGATTATCTTTTGAAACTGAAATTTACTTTGTTATCTAATAAACGATTAATAATCCATAGTCAAGACAAATAAACGCGAAACTCGAAATAAACACCTTAGTGACTTAGAGGGAGCAATATGACAATTGTTCAAACAATAACTAATCCATAGGAAGCTCTAAATGATAAGTTCCAATTGCTTCAACGGCTGCACGATGACCATCGCCCACGTACAGACTTAAAGCAACTTCCCCGTAGACCCTGGGTAGTAATACAAATATAAGTACCACAACCTGTGTCATAAATCCAAGATTTACTAGGGAAATGAGTAGAGATTCTATGGTGATAATACATGAAGCGCTATTCCCTGAGTACGCTTCTTCTTTTTCATCAAACCTCCGGTTGTGATTACACGTGACAGTTCCTTCTCAGTGCCAACTTTACCACATTGGTGGCAAATGGCGTCCTTTGCTGGGTTATCGTTCTTTGGTGGATGGAGGAGTCCGATAGGTTTAGGAGCAAAATGGAACATTGTTTATGAGGCCATAGCCCATCTTGTGCTTTCCTTTACCTTTACCCCTCTCAGCTTTGTGCGTTTTTTTCTTTTGGTTTTTCTGAACCCTCCTGCTCGTATTGCATGATGTGCAGGATTAGCATCTTTCTTTGGCAGGACCTCTTCGTGCTGCTTAAGCATGGCATTGTAGTTCATTCCCGGTCTTCACCATTGCCGTGCATATTGAATTCTGTACGATGTGGCTTAAAATCCTTATTGAGAGAGGACCTAAGATAAGGACTCACTGAAGTGTTTCTGACCAACTGTTGACGAGTCGATCCAAGTTGTCAATGTTGCCTTTCATCTTAGAATCGTGGGAGCCGGGGGGAGGGGTGGGGGGGGGGGTGGGAGGGCGGGGTTGGGGGGGGGGGGGGGGGGGGGGGGTGGGAGGGGAGCTAACAGATTGACTTCCTCCTGCTTGACACAGTCGTGCAATTTTCTCTCACAGTATGCAGAAGTTTCCTGTTCAGCTTGTTTGGAAAACATCGTTTTGTTCACTGGAGCATGTAATAAGCTACAAGGATGAGCTAGATTTCGTTGGATATCTAGGTCCCCCTATGGTCTCTGCGTATGAGACTGCAATTTAATTTTTGGCGCCTTTTTAACCCTGTGCAACTGAGCTGCAAGGTCCTCAATTATTTCTAGGAAAGGAGTTGCGAAGCAAATATCTCATGACCATAGACCGTCTAATTTACAAGAAAAGAAGAGAGTGGAGGAATTAGGCGGTTACTTTGCAGATGGGTACTTGAATGGTGAACTTGCTGTGACACGATCCCTTGGAGACAGGCACATGAAATCACCCATTGGTAGTTATTCAAAATCACCTCTGACTGCTGAACCTGAGATGACACAAATGGTGTTGAGCGATGATGATGAATTTATGATAATTGGATGTGACGGGATCTGGGATGTGATGTCTAATGAAGAAGCTGTGGGCCTTGTTCGTCGTCAACTAATCCAACACAATGACCCTGAAAGGTGTGCTACAGAACTCATTGAAAGGTGTGCTATAGTCGTATGCTTCTCTTCTCAAATTAAGGCTCCTCAGCCTTGGCGTCCAAAATTTAGAAGAAGCGGTCAGTAGACATACAAGTGTTTTCAAGACAACGAAGACCGGTGTTATTTAGAAGTTACATTTATTCAAAGTGGTTATTGTAATATAAATCTGTTTACGGCTCCTTCAGAAGAGTTAGAAAAAGTAGTATGCCGCAATTTTGTTTCGAATTCAAACAATGAATGAATGAGTTATTTAGTTCCAATCATATTTCTTCAGTTAATGACCTTGTTAGCTTGTTTATTTTTTTCCCTTACAGCGTTATATTTTGATTGAAATTACGTCATCGTATTAAAAATACTAGATGTACCTTGCCATTCATGCGATTGTGAGGTCAGACCAGTTTGTATATAAGATCTATATGAGTCTCTCAAATATGACATACAATATTGTATCATGCATTAAGCATATTTTTCACCATGAGTAATTTGTAATTTTTTGAATATGACATACAATCTTGTTGTGTGTGTGATAATTAGGACAGGTCAAAGTTGTTGTATGTCATATTTGTGATCACTCTTCTTTAGCTATTCAGGAAAGCAAGTGCTTGTTCAAATCAAGTACGGACACGCACAAAGAACACACTCTGTTTGAAGTGCTTGGCGTATACATGAATGTCTTTTGTTGATCATTCTTGATAGTTTCAAGTGACTACAATGATTTTCTGTTACAAAAACCATTGTAGTTTCAATGGGTCACCTTTCTCTGCTGTTCTTTACAGTCTACATGATTATAAAGACTGAATCTTTAAGTGGCTCGCTTGCACATCTTCATGCTTGTGATGGTGTTGATAATTCGTTAGAGATTATGACTGGGTAACTGTGTAGTAGATGTAACTAGCTAAAAGACCCGTGAAATTCACGGGTATTTTAAAGAGATGAAAAAAATAGATATTGCATCTATATTACGTAATTAGCTTTTAGTAAGAAATACATGAGTATATGCATTATTCTTTAATTTTCCTTTTAACCTATATTAACCTTTAATAGTTTTCAGGATCAATGTCTACTTATTTTATTTATCTTATGGCAAGAATCTAAATATTGTTGTCATATTTTTCTAGTAAAACATAAATAAAATATTAAACGCAGCAGATCATAGACTTTGTTTTAATTATAGGCATGTAAACTAGGCATATATTAAAACAAAGCGTGTAACACATAAAGCTAAAACGAGGTGGCTCGTGATGCCACTGTTGGGATTTAAATACCTAGGTAACTAGTTTAGCCACGAGTGCGCAGCGGATAGGACCTAGTAATAGCATATGGTTAACACAAATAAAAGGTAAATAGAAACGCGTACCTTTTGTTAATATGATCAAGAAAACGGAACAAGCAACTAAAATAATTGCCTCTACGGTTGCTCACACAGTCACGTCAACCGAACACGTTAAGCTATGCTAGGCTTAACTTCACTAACTAACAACCTTTGTTTTATATCCCGATTACCACGCAAACCCTTGACTTGTAACCGAATAATTAAAGAACCGAATTAGGGTTTGTAAACCCTAATATAACCGAAAAACCTTGTAACCGAATAACAATAAACCCGAATACCCTTTTGGGATTTATTTGCTTCGAACAGGAACAAACAAAACCACCACCTTGTATTCAATCTTGTGTGTCGAGCTAGGAGAGAAACAAGAGTGAAAACTTAAACCTTTTATGTTTAATCAAATTCGGTTATTAGATATATAAACCGAAAATCAATAAACCCTCTTGAAGATGTTTATAGAATTCGGCTGATAAAGAAACAAAGAAACAATTTTCTGTTTTGAGGTTTTGAGATGGTAAGATGCATCGAATGAATGAGGGTTGAAGAGTATTTATACTCATCAAGCCCTATTAGAGATGAACTAGGAGACAAGTCCTTGTATCATCACAATACCTCTTTTCCCTTGTTTCCTTATCCTTTACTCGAACAAACTTAGGAGCCGGCCACTTTGGTTCAATTCCTTATAGTTCGAGTTTTGTTCATTCACGGTCCTTGTAATTATTAAAGTGAAGTATAAACGTGTTCTCCGTGTATTAACGTGTGTGCCCCCAATAGGCTCACTTATATTCGTAACGTATTCGTGCTTTCGACTACCATAATCCAACAAATGGGCTGACTACACAAAATATACAATATAATATGTACTCTAATACGCCCCCGCAGTTGGAGCGGGAGATTTGTGGACGCTCAAATTGGATCTGAAATTAGCAAACAACGGGTATGGGAGTCCTTTTGTGAAGATATGCGTACTGAAATTGAGAAGGGACATGAAGAACTCGAACATGACCTGCTTCTACTTTCTCACGAACAAAATGAATGTCAATCTCTATATGTTTGGTGCGCTGATGTTGTACAGGGTTTGCAGACATGTATACAGTACTGACATTATTACAGTAGACCAAGGTCGCTGTGAAAAGTGAGGTATGAAGCTCACGAAGGAGGTTGCGAATCCAAGATGTCTCAGCTACAGCATTCGCAACCCCGCGGTATTCAGCCTCAGTACTAGAACGAGACAACGTGTCCTGACGTTTGGAGGACCATGTCAGGAGGTTGTCACCAAGAAAAACACAATATCCAGAAGTAGATCGGCGCGTAGCCGGACAACCTGCCCAGTCAGCATCAGAGTATGCAATAAGCTGTGATGTAGTAGACCGAAATAGTTGTAATCCAAGATCAGTGGTTCCTTGAAGATAACAAAGAACACGTTTCATAGCATTAAGGTGTGGCTCTCGAGGATCGTGCATGTAAAGACATAAATGTTGAACTGCATATGACAAATCAGGCCGGGTAAAAGTGAGGTACTGAAGTGATCTGGCAAGACTGCGATATAAAATAGGATCAGTGACCGGTGATCCTTCAGGTCCAAGCTTCTTCTCAGTGTCAATTGGGGTCCTGCAAGGATTACAATTAAGCATCTGTGCTTGCTCAAGAATCTCGGTAGCATATTTTGTCTGAGACAAGAATATGCCAGATAGTATGGCGTGCAGAAATACCGAGAAAATAGTTTAAGTGGGCAGGTCTGTCATAGCAAACTCCCGCATGTAGTAAATAGATGATACGTTGCAGAGGTGAAGTAGAAGAAGCTGAAGAATATATCATCCACATATAGTATAAGTAAGCCTGTGTCTGGCCCCATGTAGAAAAAGATGAAAATGAATGTGTTAGTTTTGCTATGCATAGAAATCGGCTCGAATAGCATAGCTGGAAAATCGCTAAAACCAAGCTCGGGGGACCTGCTTAAGGCCATAAAGCGACTTTTTCAAAGGAAATACATAATCAAGAATGAGCTGAATCATTAAATCATGTGGCTGGTGCAATGTAAAACTGTCTCTAAGATGGTCATAAGAAATGCATTTCTTCCACTCTAACTGATGAAAATATCCTTGTCGAGAAACTACAAGGCTAAGAATAGTCCGTATGGTAGAAGGTTTGACAACAAGGCTAAATGTCTCATCGCGGTCGAGGCCTTGTTGTTGACTACGACCATTTGCAACTAATCAAGCTTTGTACTGATTTAAGGACCCGTCCGCATTATATTTGTGTTTCTACAAATTCATAGAGTGGACAATGTTGACATTTGGTGGGCGAGGAACAAGTACCCATGTGTTATTGTCAATGAGAGCTTTATATTCGTCACACATAGCTTGTTTTCAGTTAGGATCTCGAAGGGCATGGAAAGGAGACTTGGGGATAGGGGAGGAGGTAGTAACATGTAAGTTGTATTTGGGGTTAGCTTTCACAATCCCGACTTTAGAGCGTGTGACCATAGGGTGTTGCGAGGTGGGTGGTTGGTGGTGTCGGTGTTGTTTGTGGTGTTGTTTGTGGATTTGTTTGTGGGGTTATTTGTGCGGTGGAAAGGTGTAAGGATAACAAAGGCATCCAAACGTGCGAAGGTGATTGTAAGAGGTTGGTTTGTTAAATAATTTTGTGTAAGGGATGTCATTGTTGATAGAGGTGGAGGGGAGGATATTAAGTAAGTAAGCGGCAGTGAGTAGTGATATCGACCCAATACTACGAGAGAAGGCGGGCTTGAAAGATGAGAGAACATACTACGTACTGATAGTAACGAATCAATGCGTATATGATTGCCATTTTGTTGATGTACAGTGGGCATCGAGATAAACGAAAATTTCGAATTCCATAATTGGCAAATAGTTTCCATGAGATGTTTTTGTTGTCAAATATTCTCCACCATGACAACATTGACAAGCTTTGAATTCACACGGTTGAATTTGGGTTTTTACAAATGCACAAAAGTGTAGGAAGTTTTTGATTGTGCATCAAATTTCTATAAGTGGGTGAGACCCCACAAAAAAATATGAATAGTGATCTTAAGAAAAGGACATAGTATTATATCCACTCAGCTAGAGACAGGAGATTCCAAAGGTCTGAGTAATTATGTCAAAGGGAGATGTGACAATCAGAGGTAGATCGTTAAAATTGGAATTTTGTTTGTTTCCCTAACTAGTCAGGCCGACACAAGTGTTGAGTGTTTTTGTATTATTAAAGACACAAAGGCCACTTGATGATCAGGGTTTGAATTACATTATCCCGGGTGACCATGACGTTGAATCCAATAGGTAATGATTATTAGTAAGTAGGGGAAAAGGCTGAGGCGGCACATGTAAAGGGTATAGATCACCCGTAGATGACAACAATAAACGAATGAGGGGTTTTGGCGGGTATGGTAATTCTCGTACAGTGAAACCATATGGATCAAAATAAATGGAGCATTATTATCAGTGGTGAATGTCGTACAAAACAAGTTTTATTATATTGGTGTGGACAAGAACTTTTTTTAAGGGGAGTGGGCATATGGATTAGGTATTTGTAGATGTCAGAGAGTCGGTGACAAAGGTATAATGATCCATATTCTGACAATAAACGAATGAAAATTAAACGATTAAAGAGAAGAGGTTTGAAGGTTACCGGTGTGAGATGAAAGATGAGAAGTTGCTCCGGTATCCATATACCATTGCTGATCATGAGAAGTCATAAGAAGTTTTTTTTTTGATGAACAGTACCGATGAACAGTACCCGTCGATGAACAATATTTTTTTTATGGGAGGGAGAGGTGAGGAGGTGTTATGAGAGAAAAAGAAGTACAGGAAGATTGATATTAGGCTCTGATTACCATAAAGGATATTGATTTGCTTTGATTGATTGCTTGATTACAATTGATAATAGCCAACCTATATATAGGATACAAAGGAACCTTCTAGACTATGGGCTCGGGCCAATGGGCCGACTACACAAAATATACAATATAATATGTACTCTAATATATGTTAGGTCCATCATGGCAATCGACAACGTCTTTCATTAATGTGATATTCATTATCATTGAAAATGTTTCAGTAATAAAAAACAATAAGGTACCAAAAAGATATAGGTTGGAAATGGATAGTGAATCAAAGTTACAAATATTCACTAATAATTGTTTTGACCCAAACTCATTCTAAACCACTACCCTACTCGCCCACTTTGCCACATCTAATAGAGTCATTCACTCAGACCAAGCCAATGCAAAGTAATAACAGTGAATTAAGTTAACATGAAGTTAGGGTACTACAAAGTCCATATCCAAAAGCACTTACCTGAGAAATCTAGCTACCGCACGGCATGACAACGTAAGTACGTGAGAACACAGATCACTTTCACAGTTGAAGAAGCCTTGTTGGGTTTTGACATGTTATTTCACTGCCTTCTCGTGGTATTCTTTATCCCAACTAAAAACTCTTCTCATTCATTTTTCAACACAGAGAAAAACGTAACTCCTATTCCAATAGTTATTTTCGATCAGAAACTACAGAGTGCTTTCGTGATTTTCAGGCAAGTTTGCCAGGTTCGGCTGTACAACATCTTTGAACGTTGTACCCTGGGAAACAGACAGCGAATATGTTTTAAGGGAATCGTGTTAAACACGAGCCTCGTTCCACGACCATTTACTGCTTTATTTTATTTAACGTTCATAGAGTCTGTCTTCTGTTTCTACCCCTTTATGCCTGTTATTTAATTTTCTGCATTTTATTTTCTGTTAATTTAATTTAGTTATTATAATTCGATTTTATTAATAAAAGTGTAACAGTTTCCCAACAATCTTAAAACATATTCGGTTTAACCGAATTTAAAACACTTTTATAAAATCGGAATAATTATTATTAACAGATTTTATCATTATAAATTGTTTTCTGTCGAAACCAAGTTGAGTTTTTTTGGAAATTAGTTTTAATTAAACAGATTTTTATCAGTTTATATTGAAACCAAGATTGCATTTCTATTAAACTGGTTTGTTTGATTCACTAAAACCACAATTGAGTTTCTTTGAAGCAGATCCGGTACAAGCAGATACCGATTTATAACAGTTGTATAACTGTTTGTGTTTGATTTTCAGGATGACAAACGAAACTAATGTGACTGCTCCTGTGAATGTAACTGGTGCGCCGGTTACCAACACAGTTGTAAATCATGCTGAAAACCCAGAAAAATTCAATGGACAGAATTTTAAGAGGTG
>BQNB010125122.1:0-19822 GCA_026074375.1 Tanacetum coccineum
GGGATAATGCTAAAAGGATAAATCACCAAAAATTTTCAAATAAATTGAAATACCCTCATTTAAGAAAGACTTTTGTCCCAATAGGAGTAGTAACAAGTACAGGTTTGATTACTCCTGTTAAGCAAAATGAGAAAAGAGCAGTTCATAAAGTTAGTACTGCTAGGCCAGTTAGTACTGCTAGGCCTGTTAGTATTGTTAGACCATTTGCTCCAAAAATAGCACAAACTAGTGGTACTATTAGACCAATTTACCCAAGAATGGACAATGTGAGACCAAGAGGCTCATATTTACCTATTAAGAGGTCTTACTACACAAAACCAGCTTATAGACCCAAAGACTTAAAACAAGATATTAAAACTTTTGGGGTTCAAAATATTACTGCTCGGATAAGAGCAATAGTTAATACTAGTAAGGGTAAGATGGATACTGACCTTAAAAAGTCAAGGTGGGTTTGGAGGCCTAAGGGAAATTACTTGGATCATGTGTCCAAAGATAGTGGATCATTCATGCTCAAGAAAGTTGAGTATGTTGACCCAAAAGGGATTTCCAAGTCTGTAATGGCTTGGGTCCCTAAGATATACTAATTCTTTTACTTTTTGTGTAGGGTAATCCAGAGATCTTGTTACAGGATCATGCAGTGGTGGATAGTGGTTGCTTTAGCCATATGACTGGCAACAAAGCTTATCTTGCTTATCTTTCCCAGACTATGATATTACAAATGGAGGCCTTTGTGGCTTTTTGGAATTGATCCCAAAGATGTAAATAACGGGTAAAGGTAAAATCAGAACTGCTAATTTAGACTTTGATGATGTTTATTTTATAGATGAACTTAAGTTTAACCTTTTCTCTGTCTCACAAATGTGTGACAAGAAAAATAGTGTCCTTTTTACTGAGACTGAATGCCTTATCCTGTCTCCTAGCTTTAAGCTTCTTGATGAAAGTCAAGTTTGATACATAGAGCACCTATCAAGGATTGAAGTTTACAGCTTTGGACCTTAAAGAACATTGTTCCCTCATGAGGTAAATACTGTTTATATGCAAATGCAACAGCAGATGAGTCTAAATTATGGCACAAGAGATTAGGTCATGTAAATTTCAAAAATATAAACAAACTTGTTAAAGGTCACCTATTTAGAGGTTTACCTTCAAAAGATTTTGTGAATGACCACACTTGTGTTTCCTGCAAGAAGGGTAAGCAACATAAGGCCAAGTTAGAAAGAATCATCAGAAAGCCCCTAGAATTACTTCATATGGACTTATTTGGACCTACTTTTGAGAAATAATAACAAGAAAGGTATTGTTTGGTTGTGACTGAATTTTAGGCAGATTTTAGTTGGTAATTTTCTTAGCTAACCAGAGGATGAAAAAACATCTAAATACCTTTGTAAATTTATCATAGATTAGGAAACCAATTGAATCAGAATGTTACAAATCATTAGATGAGAAAATCCGACAGAGTATAAGTAACCATGTATATGAAAGAATAAAATGCGACAAGAAAGAATAAAAAAGAGAGTTTATGTGGCTAGAACTCACAGCAGAATGGTGTTGGCCAGAAAGGAAAAAACAGTACCCTATATTGAGGCTGCTAGAACTAATGTTAGCAAACTCACTTATACCTATCCCATTATGGGCAGAGGCAGTAAATACTGCCTGCTAATGTACTAGAATAGGTATTAGTGACCAAACCCTCAAAATAAGACCACCTTTATGAACTATTAATAGGTAAATCACCTAGTATTGAATTTGATGATACCATTTGGGTTTCGCCTTGACCATTTTAAAACACCTTATATTCCTTGGAAATTTGCTGGAAATCTGATGAAGGTTATTTGCTGGAAACTCTACATAGTATGGCCTGGGAGTTGGGTGACACAAAAAGGACCGAAAAGGGGTAGAAGAGAATCTGCACATTAATTTTCTTGAAGATCAACCAAATATGGCAGGAACTGGTCCTAATTGGATGTTTGATCTTGATTTTCTAACCAATACAATGAACTATATTCCTGTTAGTGTAGAAAATCAGGTTAATGTGGATGCAGGTACACAAGATTCTTATGTTGTAGGTTTGTAGAAACTAAAGGGAGGTTGAAATGTTTTACTGATAATTAGCGTTTTAAAAGTTTGCTTATGAAATAGTTTGATTCGAGATGTATGTCAATCAACCAACAATATGAATCACAACTAAACTATCTAATAATGCAAGTAATAAGTAAAGAGATAAAGAAAGAAACGATCAAACCAAGACACCGAGATTTATAGTGGTTCGACAACGAAGCACCTCTTCGTTCCTACTCTACTCCCCGAGCACTCCACTCGAGATTTCACTATGTCAACAAAAAAAGCTCCTTTTTAAGGCGAGAAAACCGTTTACACACTCGCTTACTTCTTTTCCAACACTAAAGCTATATTGAGTCATAATCTAGCTAGAAACAATCTAAGCCTTCACTAAGCTTCAAACACTCACAAGACTACACTCTTGATGACACACTATCTAATCACACCAATATACAGCTACACACTTGATCGTACACATTGATCCAATTAATACAACAACACAAAATAAATCTAATGAATGTTTGTGATCTTGAAGAAGAGAAGAGAGAAAGATCACTTGATAACAATTCGTATGTAGAAGAATACGATTGTTCTTCTCTTGCACTTGATTAGAAGGTGAAGAAGGGAGGAAGAAAGAATTAATCACTTGAAACAAAATCAAGGTATGTTAGTGATCAAGATATGTGTTTTAGAAAGAAAGGAAGAAGAGAGAAAACTAGATCTGATAGAATTTTTGGCAAGAGGAGGTCTGATTTTAAAATGGGTGGCCCAGTATTTATAGGGGACAAAAAAGTAGCCATTGCTGGTGGCGGTCGTGGCGACCCCTTCTATATAAGGGGGCTGCCGCCCCTATAAGGGGGCCGCCACTAGACTCCGCTCCCTTTTTTGTCCTTTTATGGTGAAGGTTGTATCTGTTATGGAACCCCAAAAATCGTGTCGCAGCGGAAGTATGTCCAGGGGCGTTACTTCATAATACACAGCGCTAGATACAAGAGAACGACCCCTAAATGTGTCGTTTGAAAAGTAATCTCTTTGATTTCCTTAAAATTGATATAATGTTTGTCCCATAATTGCATCACTATGAAAAACTTGAATGTATAGACTCCAATGCACTTCAAGTAAGCCAAGTATCTATATCACCTGAGAAAAACATGCTTAAAAAGTGTCAACATTAAAGTTGGTGAGTTCATAGATTTGTTTAAGTATAAATGCTGAACCAAAGTTCTGTCAAGTGTGTATGACCATTTAAAATCCTTAAATGTCCTTCCAAAATGTATGTATGATTTTTAGAAATCAAATAGTTGTAAAATATGCATGACCATTTCAATCCTCAAATAGTCACAAAAATGTACGTATGATCGTTGTACCGCAATTGTTCTAAGCTGTATGATATCTACATATATATCCCAAAATGTTTCAAGTATGTATTGCACTTTATTCAATGCTCGTATATATCTTGTGAGTATAAAAACAATGATTACTATTACTTATGTTCATGAAAACTGCGACGTAGACTTGTATGTATGCCACTTTATTCAAGGCACAGTAAGAGTGTACCCATCGTAGGTGTTCCCTCCAAGAACACCCGGATTAGTGAACATAATATGCACCCATCATAGGTGTCCCTCCAAGAACACTCGGGATTATTGAAATCAATATGTACCCATCTTTGGTGTACCTCCAAGAACAACCGGGATGTTGAAATATCCATGTGTATGTAATTGTTGGCCTTGAAGACTCAACCAATCATATTCCGACATGTTATAACGTTCGTTTGCCCAGTGATAGCTAATCACCCGAACGGGGATTGTCAATCCCGAATAGATCTATTTCATAACATTCGCGCTCACCCTCCAAGTGATTTACAGTTCATGCAACCTAAGCTAATCCGTAATCATAAAAGTATAGTATGTGTTTTCGTTCAAAAATTAAGCCAAGTACTGTATCTCCTCGCGAGATATATAAATGAGTATGTAAACCAAACAGGTAATCACATGTAATGATTTGTAAACAAGCATGTTCTCACCCAAAAATATATGTTAAAAACAGTAAAAATAGGGCTATAAACTCACAATATCCTTTAAAAACAATCAGTTGTTATAAGATAACCGAGTAAGTATAAGAGTTGTAGACAAGATGTATCACCTCGTGGGTTTATGAAACATTCAATGATTGAAAAAGCGAGGTTATGAAATCACATTGATGTTGTAGAACGATTTGCAGAACTGCACATATTAATCACAGCACAAACGGAAACCAGAATGGCTCGACCAAGAAGTTACAGCTTAACTTAACTGCTAAGTCCCACTAGCCTAGGATAATGAATTTGGGTTTCTCGATGAATAGATCAACGCGACAGTTGTTAATATTTAGATTTAAAAGTTGTAATAGTTTGTGGTTGGTTATAATATTAATTAAAGTAAACGCACGTGTGTAATATATTCCTTATATATTACATATAAAAATTAACCGCTTATATAAATCGTTCCGTGAGTTTATATACATTTACAAACAACTGAAAGATTAATGTGTGTATTTAATGTTTTGCATGTATTATATAATAGTGTGGAGTAAAAATAATTAAACCAATTAGTTTGACTCGTTTTCTGAAATCACCAATTAATTAAATAAAAGTTCTTGTATAACGTAATCGTACGTTTTAGCTTACAATTTAAGTTAAACGATGTTCTAATGCTTTACAACTTATTATTATGTTATCTTCTAGCTGACATTTATAAAATTACAAATAATTTTTATAATTCAATTTCGTTTCCTTGTCGAGTCGAGTCTAATATAGTTATCTCATTGTTAAAGTATAGTTATTCGTTCGTTTAGATCCGGTTATTGTTTAATACAGATTATTTAATCTTAAATATAATTTAGTCCCTTTTATCGGTTTCTAAAATAATAGAAACTTTAGTAAAACATTACTACATATAAAAATTTATATAAAATTTCGTCATGACTTTCCGGTTATATTAATCAAAAAACCATTTTAAATATAATCAACGTTTACCATATTTATAAACCTAATGTTTTTCTTTTCCCATTTGTAAATGACCGCCGCGTTGCACATATCTAGTGGTTTTAAATATATTATTAGATATATATTTATACTAACAAATTAATAAACTACCTATATTATTTAACCATTAACCACCATTTTAGATTCGATTTATAATTCATAAAGTTCTGTAGTTATTTTTATTAGTCAAGTGTATAAACCAACGACCCTTGTTCTTTCGCTAAACCAAACGCATCCTTTGTTGTCTTCTCTAAACCCAAACGCACCCCGTGGTGCTTATTTGAAACCCAAACACACTCCTTGTGTGTTTCTGTTATCCCAAACACACCCTATACGTCAAACTTCCAACCAAAACGCATCCTTTGTTGTCTTCTCTAAACAAACGCACCCGTGGGGCCTCATTTGAAACCCAAACACACTCTTGTGTGTTTCTGTTATCCCAAACACACCCTATACGTCAAACTGTCCAACCAAACGCACCTTTAGTGCTTGGTTGCCAAACCAAACGCACCTTTGGTGCTTGTCTTTAATACCAAACGCACCCTTATTGCATTTACACAGCCAAACGCACCCGTGGTGTTTTTCTACTAAACCAATGCCCACCATAAAATTGTTTCTTTATCCATCCTAGCAAACTATTCTGTTTTAACCAAAAGCCAAAACAGACCTTGTGCAATTTTGCATAACCATAAGCCACCTTTGTGATCTTTATCAACACCAAACGCACCCGTGTGCGGTAACAGTCAACCAAACGCACCCTTGTGGGTGGGCTGTTAAGCCAAACGCACCCTTGTGGGCTGTTTTAACAGCCAAACGCACCCTATGGGCTGTTTAACAGCCAAACGCGCCCTCTCGGGGTGTATACCACAAAACCAAATGCACCATTCGCTGGTGGTTCGACCCGACACCCCACACATCCTTGTGGGTCGTGGCGGTTGTCCAAAACAAACACCCATTTCGGGTTTAGCACACGAAAAACAACACACCCTTGTGGTGTTAATCTATAAACCAACGGCTACCCTTTGTGCGAATTAAAAACCAAATGCCCCTCGGTGGGGCTGAGGTGGCTGGTGGTGAGGGTCGCGGTGGCTGTCCAACCGAAACGCACCTGGGTAGGTGTATGAAACCAAACCCACTTGTGGTGTCGAAACCACACGACTCTTGGTGGTGGTTTAAACCGAAGCAAGCACCCTTTTTGGTGCTGTTACAACCAACCGAACGCACCCTTGTTGGTGGCAACGGTGGTGATGATGACGTGGAGGTGGTGGTGACGAGGTGGCGCGTGGCGGCGAGTGGCCTTGGGTGGATCCGGATAGATATGGTCAAGAGGTGTTATTTTGGATTCGGCCGGAAAAGTCCGCCGGAAAAGTTTTCTGGCGGCGGCGGCGTGGTGGCCGGCGGCGGTGGCTGGCCGGAGGGGGGGCTGCCGGACATGGAGAGAAGAGAGGGAGAGTGTGTGTTTATTTGTTATAAAAATGAAATGAAAAGATATAAAAGTTTTATTTATAATAAAACTTTAAAAATAAATGACAAGTTAATAATATTTGAGGGGAGTACTTGTGTAAATATCTTATGTAGTTTTTTATAACTTCCGGTTCGGGACTCGTTTGAACCACTTATCGGATGATTCAAAATACGAAACTTGCGCCATTGTTTTTCAAATCACTTTTCTGATAAAAATGAGTATTTACTTGATAATATTTCATAATTATTTTTATAACATTTATAAAAATGTTCATTAATTTAGTTAGTTACTCAGTTTAAAATAAAATTGAATTTTTAGCCGGATATTCGCAGTTATCAATCATGTTAAAATAGTAAAATATTAAATGATTTTATTTAATATTCTTATTAAATAAATGTGATATTAAAAATTAATATTTAATTATTTTTGTGTGTCGGTACCCGTTGTGTGCAGTTTTCAAAACTTTGTGAGGCTGTTTTTGCCCTCTTCTGATTGTTTTCAGGTCTCGGGTAAAGCTGAAAAGTTGTCTGGAATATCATTTCACATCAAATTGTTTTAGAGTCCGAGTTGTGAAAACATGATTTAGTGGTTCGTTTTTGATACGTCAACTATTAATTAATATATATATCTTTTTTGTTTTCAAGAACAAATAAGTTAATAATAACTTCACTTTGGGAAAATATAAATAATAAATATGATTTATTATTTGGAAATATGTGTTCGATAATTCTTACCGGTCACGCGTATTGTGTTTCGAGACAAATAAAGGACAAAAGTTAAAAGTAATTCAGGACTCAAAAAGTCAAAGGGTAAAATCGTCATTCAAAATTTTGAAAATTCTCGGATGTTACAGTACCTACCCCTTAAAGAAATCTCGTCCCGAGATTAAATTTGTGTTATCCGATTGTGTGACCAAGGAAAGACTTAAGGTTTAATAAACTATTTCTAAACAAGACGCTGATAACTTTATTCAGCAAAATCGATGTTTCTACACTTCTAATCTACCACAATTTTGGCTAGGTTGTCCAGGGATAATTTATATATCAAATGGGTATCTCAAAATATATCATTACTGATCTTATGACGGGTATAACCGCGTTATAGGGAAGGTCTCATTATAGTGAACCTCAAGAAGAAGGTGTAGTCGCGTGAGTATGTTTGTATAAGTTTCTAAATGTCCGAGGACGGAGTCTCGTTTCTACTATCTGTAAGGTTCGATAATTTACATCAACGTGGCTTATGGGTGTAAGTACCCAACTTACTTGGCAGTACTAAATAGTATCATGACTTAAATTGGTGTATTATTTGTCTGCAATGAGTAATCCAACTGAATACTATATCGACATATGCTTATCTTGTTTAAGGTGGGTTTCATCACTTAGTTGATAAAGTTTGTACAATCTGGGACCACTCCAGGACCCAACAACGGCAACCATAACGACAATAACCGTAACAGATGGTGATGGAATATTGTACCCAGTTTGTGCTTATTTAGAGATGGAATCAACTCCTATTTGTTAAGTGTGCCAGTCTGTTAGTTTCCACGAACAGTTCTTAGTGATCGCGAGGATTAGCACGGAAAAAGTAATTAACTTAAGACATGAGATCGATAGTTCCGAATGAGGCCTTATGATTTAAGAGAATTTTGGCTGAGTGGTAAGACACGATAGTGTTTCTAGACCTTTTTATGGATTCTGGTGATATGAGTTCAGGTTCTTACTCGTGTCATATCGGATTCCTATTAAGCCCATCTTTTTTATTTCATTATTTGCATAAAGAAGGCGTCCCAATTTATTGTAAATTATGGATTTGATAAACTTTTATGGTTCGGGGAATTACAATTTCTTTATTAACTGAAGAGGCGTTCCCATCTTTCAAATAGAGATTATATCATTCTATTAATATTCTCGGATGCAATACGCGTTACTCGACATAACTTCAAAGGGTTGACATGTCGAGGCATGTGCTCTATTGAGTATGGTGACGAGTTGTTTAAATCTCGTCTTCTGAGAGGGGGAGCCAAACTATAGAGAAATCGACCTAGAGTCAAGATAGGTCATTGAGTACTCGGTTAAAGAAACCAGGTTAAAAGTCTTTATGAACGAGTCAATCAATAGCATTATCATATAAATCTCCTATACAAGTCTCGCCCATACAAGACTTGTAATATTAGATTTATAATAATCATGTAAAACAGATCTGTTGACGGGCTTTGATAAACATATGCAATTATCATTTTCACTCCCATATTTACAAGTCCCGCCCATACAACACTTGTAATACTTTAGATTCATACATAATTCCATGTAACAAATTTATCGACGGTCTCCGTGTATTAATTATAGTTTAAAGCTATGAAGCAAAAAAATAATAGCCTTAGCGACCCATTGTTTAACTTACAATATCTGAGAACGAAATGAGACCATTTGAATCACAATGTCTGAGGTATAATTGAGCACCATTGTGCAATCAAATGTCTTAAGAAAATGCTCTGGTATTTATATAAATAACTCTTATATAAATAAACGTGGATATACGAAAAGATGTAAAGATATATAATTAACATATATGTATATCATGGTAAGCACTTAATGGTAACAAGTAAACCTAAGCAGGTAAGCAGTAGTGTGTATGCACTTTGAAAAAAGTTTGTTGTGATGCACATATTTGCGAAAACGGTTTAGTCTAGGGTAAAATATGCAACTAGATTCTCTATACCAGTGCTCTGATACCAATCTGTAACACCCCAAAAATGACGTGTCGCAGGGAAGTATGTTCCGGGGCGTTACTTCATAATACACAGCGCTAGATACAAGAGAACGACCTCTAAATGTGTCGTTTGAAAAGTAATCTCGTTGATTTTCTGAAATTGATATAATATTTGTCCCATAATTGCATCACCATGAAAAACTTGAATGTATAGACTCCAATGCACTTCAAGTAAGCCAAGTATCTATATCACCTGAGAAAAACATGCTTAAAAAGTGTCAACATTAAAGTTGGTGAGTTCATAGATTTGTTTAAGTATAAATGCTGAACCAAAGTTCTGTCAAGTGTGTATGACCATTTAAAATCCTTAAATGTCCTTCCAAAATGTATGTATGATTTTTTGAAATCAAATAGGTTGTTAAAGTTATGCTTGACAATTCAATCCCAAATAGTCACAAAAATGTTCGTTGATCGTTGTACCAGCAATTGTTTCCCAAAAATAAAAAAAAAGCATGTATGATATTTATATATATATCACCAAAATGTTTCAAGTATGTATTGCCACTTTATTCAAGGCACAGTAAATATCCATGTGAGTATAAAACAATGATTACAATTACTCTAAGTTCATGAAACTGCGACGTAGACTTGTATGTATGCCACTTTATTCAAGGCACAGTAAGAGTGTACCCATCGTAGGTGTTCCCTCCAAGAACACCCGGGCATTAATGAACATAATATGTACCCATCATAGGTGTCCCCTCCAAGAACACCTGGGCATTAATGAAAATAATATGTACCCATTGTAGGTGTCCCCTCCAAGAACACCCGGCATTTATGGGAATATCCCATGTGTATGTATGTTGGCCTTGAGCTAACATCGGTATCCGAGATGTTATAACGTTCGTTTGCCAGTGAATAGCTATTCTCCCGAACGGGATTGTAATCCCGAATGATCGGATTTTCATATCATGCGCGCTACCGTCCCATGTGATTTAAGTTCAATGCAAACCTAAGCTAATCCGTATCATAAAAGTATAGTATGTGTTTTCGTTCAAAAATTAAGCCAAGTACTGTTTCTCCTCGCAAGTATATAAATGAGTATGTAACTAACAGGTAATCAACCATTAATGCATTTGTAAACAGCATGTCTCACCCAAAAAATATGTAAACCAGTAAACTGGGGCTATAAACTCACAATATCCTTTAAAAACAATCACGTTGTTATAAGATAACCGAGTAAGTATAAGAGTTTGTAGACAAGCATGTATCCCCCTCGCGGGTTTATAAACATTCAAAAGATTGAAAAGCGAGGTTATGAAACTCACATTGATGTTGTAGAACGATTTGCAGAACTGCACATATTAATCACAGCACAAACGGAAACCAGAACGGCTCGACCAAGAAGTTGCAGCTTAACTTAACTGCTAAGTCCCACTAGCCTAGGATAATGAATTTGGGTTTCCCGATGAATAGACACATCAACGCGACACGTTGATAAAGATTTAGATTTAAAGTTGTAATAGTTTGGTGGTTGGTTAAATAAAATAAATCGAAAAGTAACGCAACGTGTGTAATATATTCCTTATATATTACATATAAAAATAAACCCTTATATAACTCGTACCGTGAGTTATATAACAATTACAAACAATCCGAAGATTAATGTGACGTATATAATGCTTTGCAAGTATTATATAATAAGTGTGAGTAAAATAATTAAACCAATTATTGTTGATCGTTTTCTGAAATCACCACTTAATTAAATAAAAAGTTCTTGTATAAACGTAATCGTTTTTAAGATTACCAATTAAGTTAAACGATGTTTATAAAGCTTTTACAACAATTATTATGTTATCTTTATTCTGGACAATTATAAATATAATATATTTATAATTATATTTCGTTTCCTCTTCGTGTCCGTGTTCTAAGATAGTTATCTCGATTGTAAAAGTATAGTTTTTCGTTCGGTTTATCGGTTATTGTTATAAAATTATTATATCTTTAAATGTAATTTAGTCCCTTTTATCGGTTTCTAAATAATAGAAACTTTAGTTAAAACATTACTACTTATAAAAATTATATATCACTTCGTCATGACCTTCCGGTATATATATCGTTTCCTCCCATATTTATAAACCTAATGTTTTTTTTCCTTTTTTAAACAAACCGCGCGTAGCAAAATATCTATGGTTTAAATTCTATTTATATATTTATATATAACTAAACAAATTAATTAAATACACCATTATTTATTTAAACATTACCCACCATTTTTAGTTCCCGATTTATTATTCATAATAGTTCTCGTGTTATATTATAGTTCAAGTGTATAACCAAACGAACACCTTTTGTTTTGTTAACAAAGCGCATCATTTGTTGTTTCTCTAAACCCAACGCACCCATGGTGCTTATTTCAACCAAACAACTCTTGTGTGTTTCTGTTATCAAACGCACCCTATACGTCCAAACTGTCCAACCAACGCACCTTTAGTGCTTTGCTGCCAAACCAAACGCACCTTTGGTGCTTGTCTTTAATACCAAATGCACCCTTATTGCATTGCACCCCGTGGTGTTTTTCTACTAAACAAAACGCACCCTAATTGTTTCTATATCCACCAAACGCACCTTAATCTATTTTAAACCAAAACCAAACATACCCCTTGTGCAATTCTGCATAACCAAAACGCACTTCTTTTGATTTAAATCAAACACCAAATGACACCCGTGTGCCGTTTACAGCCAACCAAGCGCACCCTTGTGGGTGGGCTGTTAAGCCAAACGCACCCTTGTGGCTGTTTTAACAGCCAAACGCAGCCTATGGGCTGTTTAACAGCCAAACGCGCCCTCTCGGGGTGTATACCACAAAATAATTGCAACCCTTCGCTTGGTGGTTTTTATGACCCGACACCCACGTACCCTTGTCGGGTCGTGGGGCTTGTCTCAGACAATCACCATTTCGGGTTTAGACACGAAAACAACACACCCTTGTGGTGTTAATATATAAACCAACGCACCCTTTGTGCCGAATCAAAAACCAAACGCCCCTCGGTGGTGGCTGAGGTGGCGGTGGTGAGGGGGTCGCGGTGGCTGTCCACCGAACGCACCCTGGGTGGTGATATGAAACCAAACCCACCCTTGTGGTGGCTCGAAACCACACGCACCCTTGGTGGTGGTTTACCACCGAAGCCAACGCATCCTTTTTGGTGGCTGTTACAACCAATCGAACGCACCCTTGATGGTGGCAGCGGTGGTGATGATGACGTGGGGGTGGTGGGGACGAGGTGGCGCGTGGCGACGAGTGGCCTTGGGGATCAGATAGATCGGGTCATGAGGAGTATTTTTGGATTCGGCCGGAAAAGTTCGTCGAAAAAGTTTTCCGGCGGCGGCGCGCGTGGTGGCCGGCGGCAGTGGCTGGCCGGAGGAGGGGGGCTGCCGAACATGGGAGAGAAGAGAAGGAGAGTGTGTTTATTTGTTATAAAAATGAAATGAAAAGATATAAAAGTTTTATTTATAATAAAACTTTAAAAATAAATGACAAGTTAATAATAGTTGAGGGTTACTTGTGTAAATATCTAATGTAGTTTTTATAACTTCCGGTTCGGGACTCGTTTGAACCACTTATCGGATGATTCAAAAAACAAAACTTGCGCCATTGTTTTTCAAATCACTTTTCTGATAAAAATGAGTATTTACTTGATAATATTTCATAATTATTTTTATAACATTTATAAAAATGTTCGTTATTTATTTAGTTACTCAGTTAAATAAAAATAAAATTTTAGCTCGGATATTCGCGTTATCAACAATGCTTAAATAAGTAAAATATTAAATGATTTTATTTAATATTTTTATTAAGTAAATATTGATAATTAAAAATAAATTTAATTATTCTTGTGTGTCGGTACCCATTGTGTGCAGTTTTCAAAACTTTGCGAGGCTGTTTTTGCCCTCTTCTGCTTGTTTTCAAGTCTCGGGTAAAACTAAAAAGTTGTCAAGAATGTCGTTTTACATCAAATTGCTTTAGAGTCCGAGTTGTGAAAACATGATTTAGTGGTTCGTTTTTGATATGTCAACTATTTATTAATATATATCTTTTTTGTTTTCAAGCCAAATAAGTTAAAAATAACTTCCACTTGGGAAATATAATAATAAATATGATTTATTATTTGAAATATGTTCCGAAAATTCTACCGGTCACGCGGTAATTGTTTTTACGAGACAATAAAATACCAAAAGTCAAAAAGTCAAGTCAGACTCAAAAAGTCAAAGGGTAAAATCGTCATTCGAAATTTCAAAAATTCTCGGATGTTACACACTACATATGCACCAAAAAAAATTAATGTAATAAACGTGTGTCACTATAACTGTATTAAAATTTTATAATGTGTCACTATAAATGTACTAAAATTTAATTGTGTCACTATAAATTTACTAAAATTTAATTGTGTCACTATATGTAATTAACATGTGTAACTATAAATGTATTAAAATTTTGTAATGTGTCACTATAAATGTACAGAAGCTTATGCATGCTAGGTTATATTTCCCCCTTGGCGGCAATTCTTAACCAAGAGTATCTTTGAATTAACGTTATTATGTATCGTGAAGAACTATAATTGATTATGAGAAGGAAGGAGGTATATAGTTTATGGAACAGAAACAAGCAATGAAAGATTTGTATGTGTAAGTTGTCTATGGAAGTTTTTTGTTATTGAAAGTTTTGTATCTATTTTAAATTAATTTGTTATTGTGCATGAGTGATATTGTTGTTTATGGATGTTTTAAAACCAATGTGTATTAGTTTGGTTTCTGGGTTTGTGTATACATTTTGATAATTGTTTCTTTTTTGTCTTAAATTAATGTTGTTTGTTTGTCTATGTATATAAATTTTGTGTATCATCTAACTTTATAAGTGTTAAACTAAAATATATGCTTGTATAATTGTTAAAATATGTGATCGTGTATTAGTTTCGAACTTGTGCGGCATTGTAGTAAAAAGTTTGTCTCTTGTGGATTGCTTAAATACTAATCTCATATGAAAAAAGAATATTATAGGTATGAAGAATATTGTTTTCATACATCAGATGTGCCCCTTGCGTATATATCGTTTCTTAAAACAAACATACGAAAGCCTCAAATTAATTTACTAACATGTAACAATGCATTAGTAAGCATTAACTAGCCAAATTAAATACGAAAAAGTAAAACCATACGTTAATGAAATTGTGAGAAAAATCTTAAAATAACTTTTACTAGGTTGATACACTGTGCCATTTATTTTCCATTTTATTACGAATATGCCATTCATTTAAGTTAACTTGAATCTCATCAATTTTGATTGATCTAACGGTTCACAAGTGTACCTATTATTTTCTATATTAAGTTGTTTACCACAATAACGGCCCCCTATATATATATATATATATATCTTACTAGACTATAAATAATATATTATATATATATATATATATATATATATATATATATATATATATATATAACTAAAATACCAAATACCAAATTATAGTATAAGAGAAGTATTTCAAAAGGTTTTTAAGAAGGAAGATTACTTTTATCCAAAGTAAAATTCAAAACCTTTCGAGTGTATGCCGAACGAGGCGTGAATTGAAAATCGAGGTTAAGTTCGTGATTGAGTGATTGAATGATCAATTTTTGATATGGGAATCTATTTCTACAAATAATATGCAAAAACAAATAAACGCAAGTAAACAATTAAAGCAATTAAAGATTGGACCTAAAAATGTTAACGAGAATCTAAAAAACGCGATTAAACCTAAATTATCAAAATTTTAACCCACAAAAGCAAATTTAATTTTTAAAGGTCCTAATGATTAAAAATAATTTTCGGAAAAAGATTTATATTTTTTTTCTTTTATTTTTATATTATGAATTAAATCGGTTTTAATCTAAATAAAAATACTTAAAAATATAGTAAACATATTTTATAAAATCCCCAGGAAAAATTACTAAAAATACTTTATGTCTATAACTTAATCTATGAAAATAGAACAAAGAAAATAGTCTATGCTAATAAGCTGAAAGAAATATGCCTAAAATTTGGAAATAAGGTTTAAATATTAAATATTAACAAAATTGTAAATGAAAAATTCCCAATGGCAGTTAGTAGTGGATTGTGGTGTTAAAGTGTTGGGAGTTAAGGTTGAGGTCCCGGGTTCAAACCTATGACTTCCCTATACGGCCAACATTTTTATTTTATAAAAGTTTTTTTATGAAAAAGCTAAATTAAGCAAAACTAAGCAACTTTTGTAAAAACACTTTTTATAAAAACCACAAATAAGCACAGAAATAAGCTAAAACCAAAACTCAGATTAGCTTAATGCTTAACAGCAGTATTTTGAGCCAAAACCAAGTTTAAGCCACTAAGGCTCAATTAAGCTAGCCACAAGCTCAATAAGCTATCAAAAGCCTAAAACTAAGCCTAATAAGCACCTAAGACAGATATTAAGCAATTTACATAAGCTGAATAAGCACAATTAAGGTGACAGAATTGACTTAAAAGCTAAGGCATTTGTCACTTAAACTGTTTTTGAGAAAAAGCTTCAATAAGCTCAAACTTAAACAAAATAAGCTACAAGGACCTTAATCCAACTTTAATAAGCAAAACTAAACTCAATTTAAGCACTGTAATAAGCTGGAAAACTTAAAAGAGCAAATAAACTTTTTGGTCCAAAGATACTTAAAAAAACAGCATACAAAGCACTTTTTAAACTAAAAATTAAGCTAGTTAAGCTATATCATCTAAGGTCTAAAAGCTAAAAACAGACAAAGTCACAACTATAAGCTACTAGAATAAGCAAAAATTAAACATTTTGAAAAACTAATAAGCCAGAAAAAGACTTATGAAAAAGGTTGATTACACTATGTTTTTAGTTTTTTCAAAGGTTTTTAAAATGACAAAATGGCTTTTGCAGCCTTGATTTTAAGCTAGTAAAAGTTGTTTTAAATCCTCAAAAAAGCAAAAACAGATAAAGCATGATACCTAAAGAGCTTACTCTATTACTTTCATATCCTTAAACAACCTTAATCTAACCTAAATTTGCAATTGAAAATTGAATTTTTAAGCTTTGGAATTTAGACTTAAAAACTATGACAGGTGGTGACACTAATTTAACTTACAAATGCAAAAACTAAACCAAACTATTTCTACTGCATTTAAACCTAAAACAAGCAAGAAAAAACAACACCTATAAGTCTTAATTAAAATCTAAACAAATAAGCTTGATTATGAAACTAAAAACCTTAGGTTAAAACAATTGATAGATTAAACTTTAAACTTGAGATCTAAACTTTAAGAACTTATATAAACTGACTTTTTGGCTTAATTTGTGCTTATTAAAGTTGACTTAAAGGTCAAAGACAAACCAACAGTACTAACACATGGTTAGTACTGCTAGTACCAAACACCCCTTAAAAAACTTAAAAACCATATTTAAGCTTAAAACGGTTTGATATAAGCTACAAAAAGCTAAAACAGATTGAGCACAGTGTTAATAAAGGACAAATAAGAAATACCCTAACAACAATAAGCACTTAACAATAAGCAAATAACATAAGCAGTGTTAAGCTATAAAACACAGATGATGAGAAATACTTGAAAAAATGAGTTTTAAACTACAAGCTAAGCATGTTAAGCAATACTAAGACATAATAAGCATAAATAAGCAAAGACAAGCAGAAAATAAGCAGTTTAAATAAGCAAACAGATTTTTAAGTTAAAATGTATTAAAATGTGAAACCCTTTTTTTTTTTTAAAAAAAAAAAAGACCCTTTGCTCAAACAAGGGTTTCTAACCTGCCTCACAAGAGCTTATCAACAAAGCTTTTGCTTGTTTTCAAAGCTAGTAAAACCCATAAGCATCCCTTCTGGCTTATCTTCTATAAAAGCTTAAGACAGATTTTTAGAGTATATGCAACAGAAAACTCGGTTAAGCTATTGAGAAGCTTAACTGAGTATTAGTGAGTTACAAGAGCTTGTGAAAATAACTTGGAAACAGTTTTAACATAAAGAGCGTAAGAGTAAAAACAGGTTTGCATAACACATTAAAAACTAAAATTTCATTAAACCTTAAAAGATTACAATGCTTGAAATTTAAAATCCAATAAGGTAAAAACAATAAGTTGTAATAATTAAAAAAAGACTACTCTTTCTCCTTCATAAAGTTTTACAAGAGAAATCCTAATCATATTTATAGAAAAACTAAGGGCTTGGTGCATTGCTACGATTGCTTTTTATGTGAGAGAGAGAGAGATCTTCATCCTAGCCTTCTATTCCTTAACCGCCTCATTCTCTAATCAATCTGAGCCCTTGGATTGATGAAACGTCACTTCCACCAATCAATCATCCTAGGATTGCCAGCGTGGTTTTGTGATCTAGGGGAATGTGTTAGTGGGGTGTGAGGGGGATTTGTCGGGTTGTAGGGGGAAAGGGACAAGGATGATGAATAGTAAGTTTTGGCGGGATTTGTTTATAAGGGGTTGTTTTGAGTTAACAGGTGTTAGGATAAGGGGAAACGGGGTTAAGGGTAAAACGGTGTAGGGACTAACGGTGTAATGAGTTATGGACTAACTATGTAAAGAGTCAGGGACTAACTGTGTTAGTCCCTAAGAACTAATGATGTAAAGAGTTTTAACAGAATTATGGTTAGGGATTTTTAGGCTTAATGGGCTTTTAATGTTGGGCCTGTTTTGAGGGTTTTGGATTTAGGCTTTCTTGGGCTGACTTGGCCTATTAAATTGGGTACGGGTTGGCCCAATAAGATACTCATGTCCTCGTCTTTGATCTTTCACGCTCTTTCCATTCCCGCGCCCGATTTTGTCGGATTTGGCTTCGTTTTTGTCCTTTAGTGAATATCTTATACATGCACACTATACAAGGCAAAACAAACATATATTTGGTATTTTATGTCCGTTTGTGGTCATTTAAGCTCGTTTTAATAGGTAAATGGTATGTGTAATTAAGCACATACCAAAATCCCCCATACTAAGTTATATAAATATCCACTTTAGAAGACTAAGAGTCTTAATTCCCCTCGACTAATTACCTCAAAAAGTAGCTAAGTGTTCATCTAAGGGAATTAAAGAATCATTAGTTTTGAAAAGCCCCGTTTTGACCATTTTTAAATATTTACACTAATTACCGCAATTTTATTTTTTATTATTTTTTCTTTTTCTTTTTTCTAAAACTTGAATGTTGAACTTTCGTATTTTCATATTTTAGGGTCATAGAACAAGACACATGTCAATCCTAAAATGCCCAAAATGATAAATTCATCGTCCCTGACTTTTCACTTGTCCCAAACCAGGCTTAAAAACGAAATCACCGTTAAATATAAGTTAAGATGCTAACACTACTCATACTTGTAACTTGTGAACTTTTCGCTCCCGACAATTATTATATCTTAGGTGAATGTGCTAATTTTGAATTTCACCCATAGATCAAACATTTTGCAAAATGTCTATGCGTCACGTTCCACAAAAAAAGTAATGAGTTTGAAGGCGAGATCATCCCATGTAGCGACTTTCGTCTTGGCACATCCCAACCTTGCGGCTAAGTGACCAGGCTTTTGACACCCTATAGAGACTAGTATCGAGACTCATGGACCTTCGGTTTCAAAAACTCTTAGGTTTCCCGTATATACATAAAATCACAACTTAAAATGAAATAGTCTTAGTTCAAAAGTATACTTAAATTTAAGAAAAAGAGATTTTCTCTATATTTATTAAATCACATTTACTACACTAACATAATTATTCATCCTTTAAACTAAGAAAATCCTCGACCTTTTTGAAGGCTGCAACATCGGTTGTGAGCCGGCAAGATGCAGTAAACTTTTATCAGTCTCGGATAATTACTATGTGCCTTATTAAGAAGACTACAACATCGGTTGTGAGTCGGCAAGATGCAGTAGACTTTTATTAGCCCATAGTTTATTATTATTATTACCTCATTTTTCATTTTTTTTAACTTTATATTACCACGATATAGAGAAATTTTCTTTTTAGAAAATTTAAGTATAAATTTAAATTAAAATTATTAATATCGACTATACTTCAAAAATTGTTGATTTAAGTTTAATTTTTGAATTAGAAGCTTATAGGAGAGAAAAGCCACAAACTACACTTATGAGCTCTTAAGATTTTCAACTAATCCTTGTTTAGCATCTAACTCATAATTAACTTTATCATTTCTCGTTCGTCGCAAATTTAAAATCTTTTAATAAAAAGATCCGCGAATGCTTAGTCTAAAAGTTAAGGAACAAGGTAGAGCTCAACATGCTCAATCGAGTCAAAATTTATTCTTATTCTACCTAGCAGGAAAGTCAAAATTATGACAAAACACTTATTTTATTTTTGAAAGTTTTTAATTTTTTTAATTTTTTTGGTATTTTGATGGTAAAAACAGGATTACACGAAAACAATGGTTGCAGGCACAATCAAATCGATAGATCCCCTCTATACTAGAACCGAACATTGTCCTTAATGTTTTAAGAAGGGTCTCTACGCAAATCTAAAGCCATTTAT
>BQNB010125123.1:4965-19822 GCA_026074375.1 Tanacetum coccineum
GAACAAACCGATGAAACTCTCTTTGAACGACAAACCACCTTGCTCAACCAAACGCAACAAATGCATAAGAAGATGCGCAGAGGGTTCAAGTCATTTGGAAAGGCACTAAAAGGAGTGCTTAGCAAAAAGAAGTGAAAAGATATGAGTGAAGTAAACTAGATGTCTAAATGTAGTTTAAGACAATTTTTAACTTGATTATGTGTATGTTCTTAACAACTTATGTGGTGATTATCCGATGTATTCGGAAAGACTTATGTGTTTATCTTTAAGTACTTGTTTGCTATGATGACTTAAACCTTTAGTTGTTTTATTTAATCAACTACTTATGCTACTTTGGTTTCATGACTTGATATGTTTATTACATGCTATATGATTAAATGTGCTCATACAACTCAATAGGGCTTGCTGTAAATAAACCACCAAAACAGAAATACTCTCACAAAAAATTCTGAGAAAAATCATTTTTCTGTGAAAAATAGAAGCCAACAGAGGGCGGCCCCCTTAATTCATAAGGGGGCCGCCCTAGCAAGATCACGGGTAAAACATTATTTTTCCTGTTTTTTGACCCTCTTTTACCTGGTCTCAGCTATCTTTGCCCAGAATGCTCAAACACAATTTGGAATAACTTAATCTAGTTAAAATTCATTCCATTTTCAAACCATTTCCTTCCCATAAATCCTCTCTAAATGATCATCTCCAATACACCATCTTCTTTATCATTCATCAACCATTATCAACATCCATGGCATCCACTAGAGCTTCCATTTCCAAAGCCTCCAAGAGACCAAAAATCAACATCATACCACCAAAACAATTGTTTATGGATTTAACCCAAGATGACACAAAAACTCCATCAACCAAACTTCAACTCTCATCACCTAGTGCTCCTAATGCACCTTCCAAAACACCATCAACCAAAGATATTTCTTCATCCTCAATTGACTACGTACCCAAACCACCAACCTCATCAACATCACTTTCACCCAATGGTTACTTAAACCCACCAATATCTCCTCTTCCAAGAGTTTCTCCACCACCTCTAACTCAAGAAAATGCATCAATGGACATCACTCTCACCCTTTCACCAATTAACCCACTTGATGTCCAATTTAATACTCCATCACCTTCACCACCTATTGTTGGTCATCCCATTCCTTGGAACCTTCTTGAGGCACATGGAGATTCATGCTTGTGTTGCATTCACAATCGTACTTTCATATTTAGATTGAGAGATGAACTCCAATATATGTTTTCATATATTGAACACATGCTCTCACAAACACCAACAACCATCATCCCACCACCTCCCCCATCTTCACTAAACTAAACACACTCTATGTTTTGGTTTCTCAAATAATTGTCTACCCATCATTTTGCAAGCAAGTCCTATAGAGATTCACTAGTTATAAGACTCTATGTAGTTTAAAATTTTCATGTATGTTAGCATGATATTTATTTTCCTTATGTATGCATGAGTGTGGTTCACACACTATTTTAATTTTAATGGATGATTATTGTTGGTTGCATTACTATTATGCCATATTTTTCCTTCTTGTTACATGTTAGAAATACTTGTTTTGTTCTAACTCATTTTTGTAGCCAAAAAACCATAGCTCGATTCTTTGGTGCCCTCGAACGAGGAGGAGCACACATCAAGGAGGAGCATTTATTCCATCGATTTAACTAGCAATTCTCGACGATGTCTTTTTGATTCTACAAAAAGGGGGAGAAATGACATGAAACTCACTAAATACTTGTTTAAAAATAATTTTACATTTAATGAGTTTAAATTTTGTAATCATCAAAAAGGGGGAGATTGTTGATAAAATATAATGCCTAAAAACATTACTAATATTTTTCACATCTTTACGTTTTGATAATCACAAAATATAAAAACGTTCAATGTAAAATTAAACGTAAACAAGTAATTAGTAGTAAATTTTCATTTCGAAATTTATATCACTTCAAGGTATGAATAAATAAATGCTTAATGCATTTTATGATCAAAGGAAATTTTTATTCAACCTCACACTTTTATAAAATGTTATAAACATTTTTATAAACATTACAAAACATTTTCTACAATTAAAAGAAATGTTTTATTCAAAATAAACATTTTGAAATTCAAATTTTTGGACCTAAAACGGCTAGAAAAGTTTTAGAAAATTCCCCCTACACAAAAGACAAACTGGGGAGCCCCTAGTCTAGGGCGGCCCCCTTAAATACACGGGCGGCCAATTAATTTTAAGGGGACCGCCCACCTATTTAAGGGGACCGCCCATAGATTGACACTCCTCCAGTTTGTCCTATAAATACTGGACTTTTCCCCACTATTTTCTCATCTTTTGCACTCATTCTTTCTGTTCTAAAACAGCCCACACATTTCACTAAAATCCTTTGATCATTTAATCATAAAGCTTTGTTTCCAAGTGATCTAAGCTCAATTCCTCAAGTGCAAGAGAAGAATACTTTCATCATCAAGTGAAGAAGTATTACACCTCAAGTGTATATTGCATTCTTGTTGCATCCATATCACATATTTGTAAATCAATTGTATATCTTGTATTTGTATGTAGTAGCTAGATCTTGGCGATCTTTGTAAGTATAGTTAGATCGTGGTGATCTTACCAAGTAGTGTTAGATAGTTGTGATATAAGTAGTGTGGTGAAGTGAAGTCACAAAGTTGTAAAGAAGTCTTAAAGTTGTGAAGTAGTCGTGAGGTTGTAAAGTCGTGAACAAGTCGTGAAGTTGTGTTGTGATAGATTGGTTCTAGCTAAGATTAGAACTCGACATTTAGCTTTGTGTCGTAAATCGGTGTAAGCAACGTTGTGTACGGTTTTCTCCGCCAAAGGAGTTTGTTGACATAGTAAAGAAAACTCTCGAGTTAGGTGCTCGAGGAGTAGAGTAGGGCGAAGAGGTGCTTCGTTACCAAACCACTATAAATCATCGCGTTGTGGTTTGATTGTTCTTACTCTTATCTATTGTCTTACTTTATCATTTCATATACTTATATTGTTCATATTGTGTAAGCATTGAATTCACAAAAAGTCGAATCTAAATTTTACAAACAAACATAAACCTTAAATTAAAAAGCATTAAACTATTCAACCCCCCTTCTAGTTTTCCACAGGGACTTTACCCACTCATTGCTTGATGTTGTCTTATACACCGGTAGTCCACCACCAAAATCAATACCAATCAATTAAGAATAATACTGGTTGAACAAATATGGTGTCACCTGCCGGTCCAACTAAGCTCATAATCAAAGGGTAAGGACAAGCTGTCATTTGTGATCCTATTGGTTCGGGCATACAAGACACAACATGTAGAGCTATCCCGACATCTAGATTACTGGTTAAGTCTCACTAGACCCAGTTGAATGATAGGTCGCATGTACAAGCACATAAACAAGTATGAGGCGATAGACATAATTAAATAACCACGATAAATTAAGCAATCCGGATTAAAACAAGCCAAACATTATAATCTTTATTAACATGGCTAATACCCGAGGGTATTAGCCCACAATCATTGTCATTTTACAAACGTGATTAAATAATTAGAAATCGAATGATTAAGAAAGTAAGAATTACACGATGTCTTCTATGGAATTATGGTTGATGCTTGACCTTGGTTGCTTCTAATATCTTGGAAAAATCATCTTCAGAGAGTATGGTATAGAGAATATAATTTTTGCTCACCGAAACTCGTTTTTGAGCCTCGTATTTATAGTGTCTGAAAATAGCCTAGATACGCTATATAGAGAGGGTTGAATACGACGTATAGGGTTAATTTCCTTGGAGTTCGAGATAAGATCAAATCAATCAAGATTAATTGCCATCAATCACATTAACTTCGTATCTTTGACTAACGACTAGCTATGCATATGACGTATAGGTGAAGAGTGATACGCCGTATAGGGAATTGATCATTACGCGTATTCTTGTGATGAGCTGGCGCTGATACGCCGTATCTTCCTTGTTGGATACGGCGTATAGTAGCAGAGAACAATTTTCTTCAAATGTCTTCGTTTTAGCTCCAGAATTGCGCCTTTTAGCTTCGTCTTCACAAGTTACTCCATAATTATTGCAATCATAAACTTTAAGCAATTAAGTACAAATATCTTGCAATAATCATATAAAAGTGGGTAAAATGCATGGGATAAATGATGGTAAAATGTGAAATTATTTGATGATATCAAATATTCCCCCACTTGAATCCTACTTTTCCTCAAGTAGACTTTAGAAAGGTTATGAAAATGTATCCCAATCGAGGTTTAGGATTTTTCCGTTAAGCACTTTTTCAGTTTAAACCACCTGTACAAAACCAAGCTCCTCACGAAATATGGAATGAAAACACTCAGATCACTCAACTAATCTAGGGTGTAACATTTAAGTAGTACGCTCATTTGCTCGGTCGTGATTAGCTTCGTATGATAGGCTTGACAAGGATATACATCTCCACCTCTAGAGCTAAGGAGTAACAAGTCAAAAGGTAAATTGGGTATTTATTAATAGGCTCAGGTTTAATCATTCTTTTTAGGATGAAGAATGATATAGGGTATGGAGATTCTGACTTTCACCGAAGGTCGTCGTCAAACAAGGCAGCTGAGACATGCATACATGGCTGTAACGACAGAATAGACATCCATGCTTGAACACATCCTCATTTGAGTAGATCCTAAGGTTAGTTATCAAGAAAGAGAAGTAAAATTGTTGCTAAATAAAATAAAAAAACAAATAGATTAAAGCCAACAAATAAGGTGTGGTTGCTAGTTACTTTTCTCGACCGTTTCATGACAAACAAATGCCTCGATCATAGAAATGACAAAGACAACCTAAGTTGGCGTTCCCATAACGGTCAACTTCCCTTACATCTCGTACTTTACATACTCTTACAACATAAGTGGTGATATCGGCCACTTTTTACAATACTATACATCGTTGATTTTTTGTACGTATCAACGAATAATCGATTCTTTCAAATAATCTCTTCAGTATAATTTCAATGAAACGACTATCTTTTTCTTCAAAAAAAATTTGCTTGCCAATAATACATCATAAATCTTGGTGTAATTCACCGTCTTCACTATCATCATTTGTCCGGCTGATTCTTTCTTTTAACTTTTCTTCTTCGGACATAGCATATAATCGCGAAAGTAGCAAAATACACGAGCTACAAAATATTCCCATTGCATTGTGCAATTTTCCCGACCTTTACAGATATAGACAAATTTCACTTTGATGCTGGAACTACAAGACTTTACACAAAAGCAACTAGCAACTTTGATTAAAATAGGCTTTAATCTATATGGTAGGCTAAGGTGTAAAGACGAAACGAAACAATATTTTAATTGGTGTAGGAAAAAGAAAGGAATGGCTCAACAGGTTGTTCTGGGGGAATCTTTACTCTAAAAATGAGAGTAAGCAAAAGGGTTACACGGGGGTTAACTAACCAGTGTAGTTAGTTAATATTACGACCAAGCCCAAGAGAGTGGTGCAGTACTGGATGAAGAACAGTCGTTGTTTCTTGCAGGAGAACAGGTTACCAACGATGATGATGATGTGGATGATTCCCCTGAGAATGATTTGGCACTCAATGTAGACCATGTCTTTGAAGCTGATGAATGTGATGCATTCGACTCTGATGTTGACGAGGGGTCCGCATCATACAAGACCATTTTCATATTGACAAATCTTACATCGAAGATCTAATCTACGATGAAGCCGAGGACATCATCATTGACTCAAATACTCCCCTTCTACAGGTACAGAATCATGATACCTTTGTAAATCATTTTGATGAGTATCAGGAAAGTACACAGATGAAAAACCGGATGAACAACACAACTACGTTTGTTTCTCCGATGCTGAACTATACGAGTAATTAGTAAATATTTATTTCCGTATGAACATAGTGGAAGACATAACGAAGATCATGTTGTTCAAAAGAAATGTATCTTCCCTGTGCGAAAGATGCATTGACGTCAATTCTATAATGAAATGCATGCACAGGAGTACCAAGTAGATTAGCAATCAAAACCGACATGATAATTAATGATTCAGTGGCCTTGAACTTTGCTAGATATAAGGAACTGGTCGTGAATAATAAAAAAAACCGGCAAAGTTTGAATTAACTGGATAGAGAAAACCGGAAAATGATGAACAAATGAGAATAAGTAATCTCGTACCGAAACAGAAAGAAACGTCTTTAAAATCTGAACTTCATTCAGCACAAATACTCCTTAGTTCTACAGTTGACCAATATTAAGTCATAGACGAGAAGAATAACACTTTTGAAAAAAGGGATTTTAAAACAAAAAGAAAAGACAAATTCCTTGAAGAGTTTTTGGACATAAGAAGCTAAAAGATAAGGATTGAAGATAGATTATATAATACGAGATCAGTCTGTGTCAAACAGTTCAATGTTGTGTGAAACCCAAAATCATATTTATTATGAAAAGCACAAGGTAGCTATAGGCTACAAAAATCCCGTATGTCTCGCTCGTCGCAAACAAGCCAGTCTGCACTGATAATGGTAATGTACTTGTCACAGACTACAACAATACACCCACTGCATACATGACTCAGAGGATACGCTTGAGTTAGCTGAGATAACTAGGAATAGAATGCTGTTGAAAATGCAAAGCCCTCTATGTATGGAAAACAAAGTTAGGATTGCCCCCCCCCCCCCGATTACTCGAAAGAGAACTTTGTCTGCACCCTTTGCTCCCTAAAGCAATCTGAACCCAGAACAAATATTTTGGTCCATGTTGATGACAACAACATAAAAAAGGGCTGAAACCGAGCTCCAAAACCAATTTCAGCATTGACAAAAGTGTATCCACCCATACTCCTGTCAAGCTTGGCCCTAAGAAATCTTCCAACTAAAATCCAATGAGATTAATCCTTTAATTTACTCACTCACACAACTTTTTACGGAATTTGACAAAACTTGCAAAACTAGAATCACCCCAACAGGTATTACAGAGGGGGAAAGAGGTTTTGAGCAAACAAAAAGATGTTACCTCACTGAAGTTATTCCATTTTTCAAAACTCTTAAAGAACACTTTGTAGGAGTTCAAACAGCCCTCTTTAAAGAAGTTAAAGAAATGGAAGAAATTTTTAATCAAATGAATAACGAAGTGGACAAGAATACTGTAGACAAGCAATGTGCTGAAATTGAAAAGAAAAACCTTCTCATTGAAAATGAGAATCTGATTGTTAATTGTTTGTCGACTCAACTGCTGTATGATGTGGAAAAATCACGGTGTCTAGATCTTGAAGCTGACATGTCTAAAGTTCATGATGAGTCAAAACATATTTCAAAACTTGAAAGAGAATGCCTAACTTTGCAATTAAAGTATCAACATCTTCAAGAAAGTTTTGATAATAACAAATCACACATAGTGCAGGAAGCTCCTGATTTTAACTCATTCTTTAAGATCAAGAATCTTGAACATCAGATTCAAGAAAAAGACAACGTGATTAGACACTTGAAAGATCTAGTCGCTAATGTGAAATGAGGGAACAAGTTGTGAGCCTTATGATGCTAAAGATGTCACTGCTCTTATTGAACAAAATGATTGCGTTAGAGTAGAACTAGAAAAGGTCAAACAACATTACAAGGAATTGTATGACTCAATTAAGATTACACAGTGCCTCAACACAATTGGAAAAGACATCTACCATGTTAAATGAAATTGAAGAGTCTAAAAGCACAATTTATTGCGAAGCAAAGAGTCTTGTTTCAACTATGACTATGTCAAACCAAAAGGTCCTTGCTCCTGACATGTAATGCATTGATAAAACTCATCCCGCATCCCCTTAATGAATAATAGGAGTCTTAGTTAAACATATCCGCCATCTTATGGAGAGTGTAAAACAGTTAGGGGAGATTGGTAGAGGAAGCTAGAGTAGTGAAACCTCTAGATAATACACTTACTAATGCTTGCGCAATACACTAAGCAATCTCAGGAATTGTTGAATATGTTATTGGCACTTGCCCAAAAAGTTCAATGAAGAGATAACAAGGCTCCTCTACCCCGTGTTAACTAGGAAAAGCTTGTTACCTTGTAGTGATAAACCAGGAACTTCCTCAGCACCCACAGAAACCAAGAAGTGCACCAGAAAGTTCAACAGACTAATATCCCGTAGATGATCCCCTCTACAGGAGTAAATGATTCACTGAACAAGACGGATCCAAAGCCTAGAAGCAATACAAAGAAAAATAGGATCCTCCTGCTAAGAAGGAGAATAAAAGGAAGTTAGAAGTACACCTTAGGACAAATATCAGTTTGGACTAAAGTGAATCGAGTGATTCTAGAATTATTCTATCGTGTTGTAGTAATTCAAATTCTGAATCTGGTGCAGAGACTTGTAACAAATGTTTATAACTCTGCAATCATGAAATGTGTTGTTAATACTTGAATTCTGTGAATGCCGAACCCTCCACTGTTAAAATTGGCTTGCATAAAGGGGAAGCTGAAATCTGGAAACCAAAAGGCCAGACTGTCGGACAACTAGTTTTGTAGCAAGACTCACAGCAGGTTTGGAAAGCAACGGGCAAAAACTATTTAACAGAATATTTTATCAATGGAACACCACAGAAAAACAAACTTGCCTAAGAAAACTTGATTGTGGTTATCAATGGAGACCCACAGGAAAGAAATTTGCCTTAGGCGAAATGTGCCCTTTAACTAAGCTTTCTGTGAAATGTTCTACTCTATATGCTAACCAACAGGACCCCAACAAAAATTGGGGAACCGAAAATTCTAAATTCCTCTCAAACTCGAACTGTTTTCAAATGCAGGTCGTAAATAGGTCATGCCCTTGGTATTTGGACTCCGGGCTGTTCAAAAAACATATGACGGGGAATCGTTCAAAAGCTCATGAATTTTGTGGAAAAGTTCATCGGGTCGTCCGAATTTCGGGAATGATCACTTAGGAGCTAATCAGGGGTTATGGAAGAATTATGTTTATGGGTGACATGTGATCTCAAGAGTATACTACGTAGAGGGACTTGGACACAATCTAATCTCATGTAGGGTAATTTTTGTGATTCGGATCTAAGATTGCCTTCAGAAAAGCATACTGTGCTTTGTTCGTGGAGATTTAAGGGTACAGACATACTAAAGGTAGTCATAGCACCAGATTATACACGATATCGATTGATGAAATTATGGAAGTGCTTCTCCAATATGCCTGCTATCCCAAAGCTTCCCAGTCCAAATCATGGTGTGGCTTCATCGTTTAAACCATTTAAACTCGGCATAATAAATGACCTTGCTCAAAAAATCTTGTGGCATCGTCGTTTAAACCATTTAAACTTCGGCACAATCAATGATCTTGCTCGAAAAGATCTGGTTAGAGGTCTACCAAGATTGAAGTTTGAAAAAGATCATCTTTGCTCAGCCTGTCAACTTGGAAAAAGCAAGAAGTTCTCCCACAAACCAAAATCTGAAAACACAAATATGGAAGTTCTTCATACCCTTCACATGGATCTGTGTGGTCCAATGAGAGTCCAGAGTATTAATGGGAAGAAATACATTTTAGTCATCGTGGATGACTATTCAAGATTCACATGGGTAAAGTTTTTGAGATCAAAGGATGAAACTCCAGAGTTTGTCATCAACTTTCTTAAGCAAATACAGGTTGGTCTCAACAAAACAGTCAGATACATCCGAACAGATAATGGAACGGAATTCGTCAACCAAGTTATGTCTGAATACTATGAAGGTGTTGGCATATTTCATCAAAAGTCTGTTCCGAGAACTCCTCAACAAAACGGCGTTGTCGAAAGACGAAATCGTACACTTGTGGAAGCAGCACGTACAATGCTGATATTCTCAAAAGCACCGATGTTTCTATGGGCAGAAGCTGTAGCTACTGCTTGTTACACCCAGAACCGATCCCTAATTCATACTCGTCACAACAAAACCCCTTATGAGCTTGTACATGATAAGAAGCCTGATCTTACATTTCTCCGAGTATTTGGTGCTCTGTGCTATCCTACAAATGATAGCGAAGATCTAGGAAAATTTCAAGCCAAAGCTGACATTGGGATTTTCGTTGGGTATGCTCCTAGCAGGAAGGGCTATAGAATCTACAACAAGAGAACTCGTCGATTAATGGAAACAATTCACGTCACATTCGATGAGATGCATCAGACAATGGCTCCTGTACGCATGAGTTCAGGACCCGAGCCTATCATTATGACCCCTGGACAACTCAAATCAGGGCTCGCTCCAACAGATAAAGAGCTGGAGATGTTATTTCAACCAATGTTTGATGAATACCTTGAACAATCTCGAGTCAATGAACCAGTACCGTCTGCTACTGCAGTTAACACTCAAGTTGTTCCACCTGGTACATCTTTGTCTACAACAATTGCTCAAGACGCACCGTCTACAAGTGCTTCATCGTCAACATCAGATATGCATCATCCAGTCCGACATCAAGGTATTGCAGAAGAACCCACTCTCGAAGACTCCCCAATCACTCACGATGCTCTACATCCTTCATTTAACCCTGTTACTGGAGAACCTGGTTCGACACAGTCATCATCTGGGAATGTTAATTCAGCGGAACCCAACCAAGTTACTCAACCACCAGATCATCTCAGAAGATGGACCAAAGATCACCCTCTTGATAACATCGTTGGCAATCCATCTCGTCCTGTATCTACCAGAAAACAGTTAGTATCTGATGCTTTGTGGTGCTGTTTCCATACTGAACTGTCCAAAGTCAAACCCAAGAACTTCAAAATGGCGATGATAGAAGACTGTTGGTTTTAAGCCATGCAAGATGAAATTCACGAATTTGATCAACTTGAAGTATGGGAATTAGTACCTCGCCTAATCTATGTTATGGTTATCGCTCTCAAAGTTAGAAAAAATGAGCACGTAATAATTTTTAAATCACAAACACGTAATTGAATTTGTAAACAATCAAGGTTTCTCAACCCCAAAATATATGTAAAACATGTAAAACGTGGGGCTATGAACTCACCTTGATGATGAAGAACGACCGACAGATAGGCATCTAATATGCACAATACGAACTGAAGACGAAGCGGCTCGATCAAGAAGTCGCAGCTACTCTTAACGGCTAAGTCCCACTAGCCTAGGATAATGAATTTGGGTTTCCTGATGGATAGTCACCTCGACAAGGTCCTTTAATAAAGATTCAGAATTTAATGTTGTAAGGTTTTGGTGGTTGGTAAATAAATATTTTGAAAAAATACCCCGAATGATGTAATATATATTCATAGTACATGTACATATGAAACTAACCCATCATTCCTACCGTGAATTATATAGCAAAGACAGTCAATCTAGACATTAATGAAAAGTATATAATACCTTGCAGGTATTATATCATAAGTGTGGGTAATTATTTAAACTAGTTAGTTTGACCCTACTAAAAAGACTTTGAATAAAAGTATACCCATGTCTTAATGTTATGAATCAACAAACCATGTTTGTAAAGTTTGTAACCATTATAAAATATAAAATAATATTTTATAAATTATCTTTCGTTTCTTCGACGGGTCGTGTCTAAAATAGTTCGTCTCATTGTAAAAGTATAGTTTTCTCGCGTTCAGTTTATTCGCGGTTACTTATAATACAATTTCGATATATAATTTAGTCCCTTTTTAACGGTTTCTGAAATAATAGAAACCTTTAGTAAAACATTACTAAGTATAAAACTTCTATAAATTTCGCCATGACATTTTCCACTTATACAACGTTATTTCCATATTTTATAAAAGTCCCTAACCGTTTTTTCCCACTTAATCAATGAAATCAATATTGCAAACCCCCACGTGTTTTAAATATATAAACATATATATTTATATCAACTGAACATAATAATAATTATTACATTTATTTAACCATTTTAAACCACCAATATATATATCCAGTTTCATGTTTATTAAACCTTAAGTTGTATTTATTCACCGTTTATCATGAATCAAACTTACCCTTTTTATGGTTTCGCTAACCCAAACACACTCCTTGTGTGTTCCTATCCAAGCCAAACGTACCCCTTGCTGTGCCCGCTGTCCCAAACACCCCTTTGGTCATATTTGCACAGCCGAACGCACCCTTTGTGGGTGGGCTGTTAAGCCAAACGCACCCTAATGGTATTTACAGCAGCCAAACGCACCCATGTGCATGGCTGCTGTTAAGCCAAACGCCCTCCTGTTGGGCTGCCATAATACCAAACGCCCCTTGGCTGTTTCGCAGCAATCCCAAACGCACCCTAATGTGATACTACTAGTCCAAACACACCCCAACCAATGTCAAATCGAGAAACAAACACCCCATTCACGCTTATAACACCAAACGCACCCTTATTGGGTGTTAAACCCAATAAACAAACACGTCCTAATGGCTGCTGCCATTAAAACAAACGCACCCATTATTGGTGATATAACAAACAAACGCACCCTTCCTTGGTGCTGCGACAACCCAAACGCACCACTAGTTGCTGACCAAGAAATCAAACGCACCCTAATTGTATAACGAGTAACCAAACGCAGCCTCTTGCTGCTAAACCCGCAACCAAACGCATCCTAATTGTACAACAACTAACCGAACGCAGCCTCTTGCTGCTAAATAAACCAGCCGCACCCTTTGGCTTATAACCACACGCAGCCCTTCCTCTTGCGACCCAACCCGAACGCACCCGCTGTTGGGTTTATACACAGCCAACGCACTCTTTTTGGGTGTTATAATTCCAACCGCACCCTCGTTGGTGGCGGCTGAGAGACGGAGATGACGCAAATGATGATGATGATGCCATGGTGATGAGGATGACGATGGAGGTATGATGATGATGAAAGTGGTGGTGTATGGCAGCGGCGAGTCGAGTGTGGTGTGAACGGCGCGTGACCGAGAGTGGTAAGTGGGGAATCGAGTAGATCCGGTCGTGAGGACCATCATTTGGTGTTCGCTCGGAAAATCCACGCCTGAAAGAATTTTCCTGGCGGCGGTGTGGGGTGGCCGTACGGTGAGGGGCTGCCGGAAATGTTTGGGGAGGGAGATGAGTTTTTTATGATTTGTGTTGTGTAATATAGATGAGAAATGAATGAAATGAAATATAAATTATATATATATTAAATCATGTGGCAATTTATATATAGTGTAGGGTTTAATTTGTAAAATATTTACGTAGTATTTTATAACTTTTCGGTTCGGACTCATTTTGAGCGACTAACAGACATTCAACACACGAAACTTCGCCAATGTTTTCCGAATCATTTTCTGATAAAAATGAGTAATTCCACTCGACTAATTTTTTGTAAACGTTTCATAGAAAATTTATTAAAACTTTATTATCATAATATATTTTTTTCGATAAACTTTATCCGTAAAACGAATTTTTAACTTTTAATAATTGCGTTTTTAACATACGCTTTCGATCAACACGATAATTAATTTATTAAATATTTTTATTTAATAACTTATGATAATTAAATATAAATTTAATTATTTTGGGTCGGTACGCGTTGTGTTCAAAATTTTAGCGAGGGCATTTCAGTCACCTTCTGACTGTTTCCAGGCCTCGGTCAAAACTGAAAAGTTGCCAGGAATGTCGTTTTACATTAATTTGCTTTAGAGTCCGAGTTGTGAAAACGTGCTTTAGGTGGTCGTTCTTATAAGTCAAGCCAGACACTAAAAGTCAACGATTGAAATAGTCATTCAAAAATTCGAAAATTCTCGGATGTTACATCAGATACATCCGAACAGATAATGGAACGGAATTTGTCAACCAAGTTATGTATAAATACTATGAAGGTGTTGGCATATTTCATCAAAAGTCTGTTATGAGAACTCCTCAACAAAACGGCGTTGTCAAAAGACGAAATCGTACACTTGTGGAAGCAGCACGTACAATGCTGATATTCTCAAAAGCACCGATGTTTCTATGGGCAGAAGCTGTAGCTACTGCTTGTTACACTAGACCGATCCCTAATTCATACTCGTACAACAACAATAACCCCTTATGACTTGTACAGATAAAACCTAACTTACATTTCCCTCTGTGCTATCCTACAAATGATAGCGAAGATCTAGGAAAATTTCAAGCCAAAGCTGACATTGGGATTTTCGTTGGGTATGCTCCTAGCAGGAAGGGCTATAGAATCTACAACAAGAGAACTCGTCGATTAATGGAAACAATTCACGTCACATTCGATGAGATGCATCAGACAATGGCTCCTGTACGCATGAGTTCAGGACCCGAGCCTATCATTATGACCCCTGGACAACTCAAATCAGGGCTCGCTCCAACCGATAAAGAGCTGGAGATGTTATTTCAACCAATGTTTGATGAATACTTTGAACAATCTTGAGTCAATGAACCAGTACCTTCTGCTACTACAGTTAACGCTCAAGTTGTTCCACCTGGTACATCTTTGTCTACAACAATTGCTCAAGATGCACCGTCTACAAGTGCTTCATCGTCAACATCAGATATGCATCATCCAGTCCGACATCAAGGCATTGCAGAAGAACCCACTCTCGAAGACTCCTCAATCACTCACGATGCTCTACATCCTTTATTTAACCATGTTACTAGAGAACCTGGTTCGGCACAGTCATCATCTGGGAATGTTAATTCAGCGGAACCCAACCAAGTTACTCAACCACCAGATCATCTCAGAAGATGGACCAAAGATCACCCTCTTGATAACATTGTTGGCAATCCTTCTCGTCCTGTATCTACCAGAAAATTCAAAATGGCCGTAATAGAAGACTGCTGGTTTCAACCCATGCAAGATGAAATTCACGAATTTGATCGACTTGAAGTATGGGAATTAGTACCTCGCCCAATCTATGTTATGGTTA
>BQNB010125124.1:0-19822 GCA_026074375.1 Tanacetum coccineum
TACAAAGACAAACAATCATGAAAGCTCAAGATTTAAAGACAAAGACTTCCGCTAACTCTGATTTGAAGCTTTCAAGATGAGGCATAATATGAGAATGTTGGTCAAAGACACAAGATCGCAAGATGACATAGACGATAAAGACAATGACAAAGGCTCAAAGTCTAGATCGCAAAGCATGAAGGAACAAACCTACAACAAAGAACAAAGAAAAAGACCAAGACCACATGAGCTTAAACGACAAAAGCAATCTCATTTATCTCATGAAGGAGTGTCATCAATGAACTCACTTTGAGGGAGATTGTTAGCCTCAAAATATTGAGCCAAACTGGAAGTTCGTTCATTACGTGTACGAGTCTCGGTCATTCAATTAGTTAACGTTGTAATAGGATAATATCGAGAATCAGGCTCGATAGTTAATCTAATATTTTATATGTTTCGGGTTTAATCCCAAGCAAAACCCAAGCCTGGATCCTAGTTAAATATCCCGCGCGTCATTTAACGCGACGAGGTATATAAACTCTTTTCTATTTAGAAAAGAGTAAGTTGTTCATTTTCTAATTCTAGTTTTCTATTTTTCTCTCATCTCTCTCTCTCTCTCTACAAAACAACTCATCTCTCTTTCTCTTTTCTAGTTTAAATTCGTGTATGATATATATGTTATGAAGTGTTAATGGGATCCTACATTATGCTTCGGTCTTTATCTTACTAGCATAATGTATAGGCTAAAAATGCTTCATCTTTCGTTGTCCTAAAACCACACCAATCACGAAATCACTTGCATCACACATAAGTTTGAAAGGTAGGTTCCAATCTGGGACAACTAAGATTGGAGCTTCGGTAAGCTTCTTTTTAAGAGTCTCAAAAGCATCAATACAATCCTTAGAAAACACAAACAGTGTTTCCTTCTCAAGAAGGTGAGTCATCGGTCTAGCAATTTTGGAAAAGTCTTGGAAAAAGCGTCAGTAAAAACCCGCATGACCTAGGAAACTCCTAACACCTTTTACGGTAGTTGGATGAGGGAGCTTAGCCCTAACATCGACTTTAGCACGACCTACCTCAATTCCCGATTTTGAAATTTTATGTCCTAACACAATTCCTTCTCTACACATAAAGTGGCACTTCTCCCAATTAAGAACTAAATTCGTGTCTTCACACCTTTTTAGCATCTTTTCTAAATTGGAGAGGCACGAATCAAAACTATCCCCAAAAACCGAGAAATCATCCATAAACACTTCCATAGTCTTTTCGATCATATCATGGAATATGGCCATCATACACCGTTGGAAAGTACCGGGAGCATTACACAAGCCAAAAGGCATGCGACGGTACGCGAAAGTTCCATACGGGCATGTGAAAGTAGTTTTCTCTTGGTCCTAGGGATCTATTGGTATTTGAAAATACCCCAAAAATCCATCTAGAAAACAATAAAACTCATTTCCGGCTAATCTTTCTAACATTTGATCCATAAACGGCAATGGAAAATGATCTTTTCGAGTCGCTTCATTTAACTTCCTATAGTCGATACAAACTCTCCACCCGGTAACTAAACGTGTTGGAATTAATTCATTCTCTTCATTAGCAACAACGGTTATTCCTCCTTTCTTTGGAACACAATGCACTGGACTAACCCATGGGCTGTCGGAGATCGGGTAAATCATTCCGGCATCAAGAAGTTTTAGGACCTCCTTTTTGATTACCTCGTGAATTTTTGGGTTAACCCGTCTTTGACTTTGAACTATGGGTTTGTAATCATCCTCCATCAAGATTTTGTGTGTACAAAAACGAGGGTCGATACCCTTGATGTCGGTGATTTTCCAAGCAATGGCCTGTTTATGTGATTTGAGCACTTTTAAGAGAGCATCTTTTTCATCTTCTTTTAAACCTTTTGTAATAATCACTGGTAACTTGTCATTTTCTTCTAAGTAAGCATATTTCAAATGAGATGGTAAGTCCTTTTTACTCTTAATCCGGAGGCTCTTCAAATTGAAGTTTTTTGCCTCGGTCACTAACTTTGTTTAAGGTCATAGAGGGAAGTGAAACGGGTCATTAATTTAACAATTTTGGATCAAACAAATATCTTCCTCCGGATTGCAATCAGCGTAATCAATTTCCGGTGAAATCGAATCGTCCTTAAGATAAGCTTCGATTTCTTCCAAAATGAATTCGAAAGTAAACGGCTCAGATGTCGGGGTGGGATTGCCACCCAAAGAATTAGAAATCCTAGCAATTCTAGAGCATACTCCACACAAACTGCATCAATGATGTCATTCGGTCTTATTACCGATCCCTGTCATTTGTAGAGGAGTAATGTGGTTTGATTCTAGATAAAAGTAGACGGCTTTGTTATTAACCCGAAGGGTTATTTCTTCTCCATAAACATCAATTAAAGCACGACCGGTCCTCAAAAAGGATCTCCCAAGAATGAGAGGTACTCGAGGATCAGCTTCGAAATCAACAACAACAAAGTCTGTAGGAAAATGAAATTTCCTAACTTTGACAAAAACGTCTTCGGCGACCGGTCTGCTAACTCTAAAGTCATCCGAGTTGGTGTAAGATCAGGTAAAGAAAGCTTTTTCCAAATATAACAGGCATAAGGATTTTGCTATGCGCAAGATCTGCCAAGCGTGGCTACATCCATTCCGAGAAATACATGTAATATGAAAACTTTGCTGGGGATCTCCAAGCTTGTCGGCGATAGCTTTGAGGAGAATTGCCGAGAAATTCTCGTGTCAACGTATCTTAGCTAATCAAGTAATTTTCCTTATTCATGAGCAAACTCTTAATTCGTAGGAGCAAAATCTTGGCATCAATAGTAATGCAATACGGCGAAACTAAAGTCGAAGCACAAAAAAGTTAAAAGATTTGGAAGATATTTCTCATTTGATTCGAAGCTTTGTTTCACGAACTTTTGATCATCACGTCGTGAAGGATATGGAATATTTTGGCTTAGGTAAACTTCTTCAGAATTACGGATTCCAGATGGTAGTGGTATTTAGGCAAGTGTGCTCGATCAATCGGGTTCCGAAATAGAAATGTGGGCATAAACCGGAGTGTGGGATTGAGCGGTACTTCCTTGGATTTGGTTGTTTTTATCGTAGTTCCTCAGTTTCTCGTTCTACTACCTTTTAGGGTATCGTGGGTCCTCTGTAAGAAACTCCACTTTGGAGTGGTGATCGCTTTCATCTCACCCTTCGTGTTTAAAATGGTATTCTCGAAAAGAGTACCCGAAGTTGAGGCTGGGTTTTGAAAACAATCCACAAATCATGTTTTGCAAATTATTTTGAATGGTAGTTTGTTTGATTCATTCTGACGGTTTGTTAAGGATTTTTATCTGTGTTTTGAATTTCATTATTAAGGATCTCCTTTCAACGAGTTGATTTGATTTTTCCATAGTCCTTAACATATGATACTTATTCCTCTTCTAACTTGAAAAATCATTTGAAATTCTTGTTGAACTTCGATTATTAGGTATTGAAAATGTTGGTTAGTTTTGAAATCCTTGTTTTGAACATTCGGACAGCATGATATTTTGCCTTGAAAACCTTGATTTCTATGAAAATTATTTCCCCGAGTAAAATTATTCCCTTGAACTTGATTATTGAATCTATTGCTTGCATTGTTTTGCAACCGGAGCACAAATACTGGTGGTGCCATTTTGATTACTACACGATTCAAAGGGTTAACTTGATTGTAAGTACACGTAGTCGCCATAAAACACCTAGCTGAGTGTTTTCGGTTTAGCGAGACAAACTATACCAAGAATGGGCACCACCACTAGTAACGCAAGATTCCTCAAACGCCTTAACCCCGCGAGCGGGAGTGACTCTGTGACTACTTTTTTAGAAACAATCTAGTAACTAGGTCGACAAAGTTGATCCGACAAGCTTATCAATTCTTTTTCATCCGTTTCTAATAGAAGTAGCATTTTCATCCCTAGAAGCTTTTGATCTAATTCATGAATAACGAACTTTGATTTATTTTCAATTATGTTTAAAGCTCTTCTTGTCGGGTTTTACTCAAATGATTTTCCACATCGTCGTGACATTTAAGGAGTCTTGTTCATTCTCGTTTAAACCGTTATAAAAGGTATCAACTTGAGTTACTCGTAAATCCGTGATGGGCGACAAGCTCTAAGCAACTCCTTAAATCGTACCACGCTTCACTAAAGTCTCCTCTAATTTTTGTGTAAATCGAGAAAATTTCATTCTTTAAGTGAGTTGGTTTTTGGATGGAGAGAAAAATTGATTTATAAATTTGGTCACGAGATCCTCCCAAGACAGATTTGAATTTGGTGGTTCTTTTCTACCAAGTTTTAGCGGCTCCTCGATCGAATATGAAGTCATCATTAAGCTTTAATCACATCGTTAGGCAACCTTCTAAATCGTAAAGTCAGAGATAATCCTTTTGAAACTATTGATATGAGTATGAGGATTTTCACTCTCACGATCGTAAAATGGGTTGGCTTGAACCAGTTGAAGCAAATTTGTCTTAATCTCAAAATGATCGGAATTAATTTCCGGTAAAACAATAGCTTCTCCGTACCCTTTCATGGGTGCCCGGAGTAGCTCTTCCATCGTACGTTCCGCCATTGGTGCAACGATAGTACGAAGTAGGAGTTTGAATATGTTTGGAGCCCCCCCCCCCCCCTCGTCCTTTGTTTCGACGTCTCGGAATGGTGACGTTTGAATTATTTGGAAAATAGGAATTTCTAGTGCGCATGCACTAAACAAAAAGAAATGAGAAAAGAAACGAGAAAAAGAATCTTTTTGATTACCGAATAATCAACAAACTTTAGGGTAACTCTTAAGTAAAATAATTTTACAAAAGTATGTGCGCTTATTTTTTTTCGTTTTTAGTGACACAAATGATAAAAAAAATTCCTTTTGGTTCGGTAACTTTAATTGATGGATTAATACTAAATTGAGGTATTATCTTAGTTGGTGTTCTTTTACCAACTTTGTAAAATTTATATTTCACAAATTAACGAGAAGAATCAAAAAATCCGGAAGAGCAAATATTTTTGTCTTTTTGTTTTAAAACTTTTACTTATACTAAAAAGAAAAGAAAAATATTTTTTACTTTTTATATTTTAATTTTTTTTATTTTCTTAAAAGCGTAACTTTTTGAAGACCGAATGGTTCTCCAATTTCACGATTCGACAACTTCAAACGAAAGAATCGTAATCAAATATCCCCGGCATGGCGCCCAAAAACTGATTGAAGTAATCTATACAAGTAAAATGTATATGTATAGAAAATTACCAAAAACTACCTTGAGGACAAAGGAAGTAAGAGAAAAATTCTCACAATTAATATATAATAATATCGTATATTGACGGTAAGTGACTTACCGGGGTCGTTTAAGTCCCAATGAATAGTGAAATTAATCCTCGCTTAAATTTGGACAACGATTTGAATTGGTTTCGAAGATTTTTGAATTGATTATCTAATTCTACAATTGAAAAACAAATTAAGCATGCAAATAAAAACAATTAACAACTAAACTATTAACACGAATACGGAAATTAAACAAACGCAACAATTAAACCTAAATATTCAAAAACTAATCCTAAAATGACTTTTAAAACTTTTTCTAAACTTATATAACTATTTAAAAAAGAAAAATTAAAGAAATCCTAAAATGAGAGCAATTTAAGATACAAAAACGAAAAGAAAAGAAGGATTTAAAAATCGTTCTTTAAAAGTAAAATTACAAAAATTTTACCCTACAAATGAAAATTTTATTCTTTATAGATGCAAAATGATAAAGAAAATTTAGAAAATGACAAATTAATTTTTTTGAGTTTTTTTTGTATTTTTTTGATGAATTTTTAACGTTTTAAACTAAGGAAAAATGATAAAAATTAAAAAATAATGGGAAAATTAACAAAAATTCACGGAAAAGTCCTAAATTATTGCAAGGGAATAAGAAAATATAATAAATTCAAGCTTCTGCTTATCATATTAAGCTGAGTAAAACCAAAAATAATAAGCTACGGCTTATTATCAAAAGCTATAGGGCAAAAAGGTGATAAAACAAAAATGAAAAGAACTTATGATGGAAGAGCTAATGTAGCATAGGTTAAGTATGTGTGTGTTTAAGGGAGAGGTCCAGGGTTCGAGTCCTTGGACTTCTCTTTTTGCAATTTTTTAATTTTTTAATTTTTTTTTTGAAAATTTTGAAAGCAAAAATGGAAAACAGCTAAAAACTAAAAGCTTTTCTGAAAACAATTCTTTTGAGTCTAAGAGAATAAGCTGAAAATGAGCTTTTTAAAACAAAAAATACTTAACTACTTCTTTTTAAACTTTTTCGAATTTTTTATAAAACACTACAAGCTACCAAATGAAATAAGCAGGCTACAAAGTAAATAAGCTACTTAACAGCTTGTGCCTAACCTAAATAGCTAACATGGACAGAAATAAGCTCAAAAATACAAGCTATAAGCTGAAATTTCCAATTAGCTTTTATAAGAAAACTATAAACCAAACATACCAAATACAAATATTTTGACTTAATTTTAAGCTAGAAGATGAGAAATTTAGACAAAATGGCTTATAGAAGATTAAACCTTGACCTACTAGCTTACTTAAAAATACTTTTGAAAAGAAATTTGAAAATCAATAGCTTAAAGAAAAGGATGCTTGGAAAACAGATAAGAAAAACGCAGCACATCGCTAAATTTTCTTTTGATTTTGAAAGGCAACAGGCTACTTTTGAGCTTAAATCAGATTATCTCAAATTGAGCTTTTTTAATGGCCAAAACAAAATTTGAAACAAATCTAACTATAACCATAGATTTACTTGTAGTCCAAAAATTAAGACCTATGAAATAAAATTACCTACTGAAAATTTTGATGTTGAAAATGGTTGTTTTGCTATTATCTGCTGATGCAATTGGTAAATAAAACACAAAATTACTAAGTGCAGGCTATGACACTACATTCAAAATAACATACTAAGTGCAATTTGGACAATGGGAGCAACTAGAAAGCAATTACACTGAAAATGCAGGCTAGACTAAAATTATACTAACAGATTTAAAATATAAACTAAAAATCTAATGAAAACTTGATTACACTTAACAAACTGATGTAGTGTAATAAACTGGGTAACAAATTGAATCTGTTGATTCAAACGAATACCAGAATCAATCTTCTAATTATCGTTGATTCGAAAGGAATACCGATAGTTAGGCAAAATTCTTGACAAAACTGTCAAAAAAAAAATTTTATTATTTTGGAACTGAATAGCCAGATGCATAGTACAATAGTTTAGTTAAATAGGGAAATGAACTGATACTGGGCCCTAAAGGATTAAACGGACCTAGAAAGTTATCCAAAAACAAAAGTTCAAAATCTCCAAAAAAACACGAAGATGTAAAATAACTCTAAGATTTTAATGATCAAGGCCGATAACTTCTGTAACCCAACTACGTTCCAAGCTTCGAAACGGTTGGTCTTGGGCCTAAAACGGATTATCTGAGCCCAAGTTATGACCTTTTGAATAAAGGGCCTTTCTTCACACGATCTTGGGCCTCCAGAAATAAAATGGCCCGTTCTTCAATACTTGGGCCTGCATCAAAAAGTAGCAAATATTTTTGTTGAGAGAGCTAAGAAATCACAAGTTATAAAACACCCGATTTCCCATTTTTAAAGATTTGTTTTTTTTATTTTTCTTAATAATTAACTACCTAACTACAACTTATTCTTGTGTTGAAAAAAGTATTGTTTCATTACCTGTGTGGCAAAACTTTAGGTCATACGAACAAAAAGCACTGAAAAAAGTGTCTTAAAAGATAAATTCATCATCCCCGATTTTTTACTTTTCCCATACTAAGCTTAAAAATAAGATCACCGTTAAGCACGAGCTAAGATGCCAAGACTACTTATAATTACAACTTGTGAATTTCTTATTCAGACATAAATCATTTATTTTAGTGTTGTTTTCTGTGCTCAAATCTAATTTAAACCATTAAATCTACATATTTAGATAGTGAAAATCGACCAAAGCTTTACACATGGGCCTTTTGGGTAATTTGTTAATCACTTAGTAGATCACAAATCAAGCAAACAAAAACCTCGTAGGCTTAAGACATCATTGGTTCACTTGCCCAATAATGACTTTCTTCCTCTAGCATCCCACCGTCATAGGGTAAGTGCTATGGTTTTTGGACCCAATCCGGAGATTAATATCGAAAACGTTATGCAACTTACGATGAAAAAGCATTGTAGGACTTTGGCAATTAAAAAAAAAAACAAAACGTTGGTTCAAAAGAATAATTTGGTTTATTTAGAAAAGGAAAACTTTTACTAATTTATTTTCTAACTTGCAAACATTATTATTACTATTTTACATTATTAGGCTAGTGAACCGGTATCACATTTTCTTGCGACGGACACATCGGCCACTGCGCTCCGACAAGAGTCAGTGTACTTATTATGATACCGATCCTAAATATACATCCTCCACCCCTTTCTTGCGATGTCACATTCAAAGAACGAACGACAAATGGCCCATGTACTTTATTGCGATAGAGTTTTGTATATTAATTATTAATACTAAGGATTTATAACTTGCATCCTTTTTATTCACCAACTATATATATATTTTTTCTTTTTCATATTCATTTTTTTTAATTTTTACTAATAACTCATTATTTTTGCAAATAGAAAAATTTTGTTTTAAAAATTATTATTTATAAATGATGTTTGACTTCATTCATAAAGCTTTTTCTCTAAATAAGTTGATTAGACTTTTAAGAGTAAAACTCTAATTTGTAAAAATTAAAGAGAACACGTATGATTAATCATTTTAAGAACTTTTGGGAAGATAATCCACAAGTTTATTTTTATAAAGCTTTTAGTTTTCCAAATAAACTTTGTGTAGCATCCTAAGTCGTAATCATACTATCATCTCTTATTCTTTGCAATTTAAAACCTTTAATAAAGAATTAGCCAAATACTTAGACTATATAAATCCACTCGGACATATTTAAATTTCTACTTGAGATTAGCACAAGTCTTCATTTACTAATGATTTCAAGTCTAGCATATTTAAAGTCTACATGAGACTAGCACAAACTATCATCATTAATTGTTAAGGGAGAAAGCTAGAACTCAACACGTTTAGATCGAGAGTCTCAAAATTTACTTCTTTTTCTTACCAACGAAACAACCTACATATGTTTTAACACATTTTTTTTTTAGGGATAAAAACTTAAAAATTTAAAATTGTGGTATTTTTGTGGAAAAGGGTAGTGAGAACAAAACAATAAGACCGGGTAACTTTCAATCGTATAGATTCCCTCCCCAAACTAAAACGAAACATTTGTCCTTCAAATGTTAAAGGCGAGGTCTCTAAGAAAATCTAAGCGGTTTATTAATTATGACAAAGAATAGACGTGAATGATAAGATGATAGGATTATCGGATATTTTTTTTTTTTTTTTTTTTTTTCTCCCCAAACTAATTGCAAACAAAGGGATAAGACGTTGAGTGAATCGGGGACCACAACCCGACACGGAGGCTTCAAAAATTTGTTGGTTCATCCTTACATAAAATCACAACACAACAACAAGCGGAAGAAGGAAAAAATACAATAGAAGAAAGAAAATGATAAGCATGAGGTAAACTCTCACGAAGCGGCTTGTTTTTGTTCACCGAGTCGCAAGCTCGATTCGATCCCTGAATTTAATTCGTCCTTAGGGAGATCAAATGGAACTGAAAATCTCAATCGGGCTTTCATTAATATTTGGATAAACATTAAAGCACATGAAAGTTCCATCCCGATGAGAGGCCACCAGCTTAAATGGAGATGCAGGGTCAAAAAAATGGTATCCTTATTTTTGGTGATGGAAGGTAAGGGAGAAACCCTCAGGGGTTAGGTGAGAAACGTGGATAGAATAAAGTCCAGTGGACAAATGTGAAAGAATCGTCAACTTCAACATTATTCCACCTCCCCACGGGTCAAAATATTCAATCCTCATTAAGTTCATCACACATTGTTTATCACTGAGTGCATCGTGTCTTAATATTTAAAAAACTATCTCAATATCTGGTGTTCTGGAGGAGGACGAGGAAATGACGGATCAAGATCAAAGTGGAATGATTCAAACTCAGGAAATTCCAAAAGAGGATCATTCGAATTAACAGAAATAACAACGCTAGTCAATTCTCCTTGATCGGGCTCAATATCAAAAAGAAACGAATCATATTCGGGAATAGAGTTATTAGAATGAGTAGTGGTACTGCCACTTCTTGTCTCTTCCGTATGATCGCTAAAAGTCTCGAATTCGGGTAAAGAATTACCTGAATGAGAAAGAGAAGTATCGGACTCCTCAAAGAATGAATCACTATCCACGATAGGAATATGAAATGAAGAAGGAGACTTGAGCACAAAATCAGGAGTAGGGTTGTTTTTAAAAGATTCGATATTAGTAATAAGACAATGGACATTTAATAATTTCTCACGAAGAATAACGTCTTGGATTTGAAAAATATCTTCTAAGTCAAACTCTTTCTCTTCTTGATCTTCATTCTCTTCCTTTAAGCTAACGTAGCGTATGTCCTAAAATCATCATCATCACTCGAAGTATTCTTCATTTGGAAGGAAATTCGGCTTTACAACAATTCCTGGTGGAATTGGTAGAGCAATATGAGCGAGTTTACGGCGAAAAAACTCTTATCGAGAAATTGTTAGGGTCGATCTTAGAAGAATGTAACAATCGATGTATCACGGTTATTCAAAGTGTCTACTCGATTATTATCACAATTAGGCACATCACTAGTATCGTCAGAAATACCCTCGAACTCACTTGGGATTGGGACAAGGTTCTCATTACTAGAAGTAGTGTCAAGATGCTCGTCCCCCATACTTAGAGAGTTATCGGGCTCCTCGATCGGTAAGTCGGGTGTAATTGTTTTAGATGTAGAATATCAAGCAATAATATCTCCTAAAGGAATAAAAACATCCTCGTCGACAAAAGGAATAGAAAGCATGCGACGACGGGCAGCAGTATACTGTTCTTCAATGTAAGCTTGCTCCTTTTTTCGAACTTCGCTGCCCCATTCATTAAAATCTTGCTTAAGTTTTCAAATTCTAATCTTATAATCTTTCTCGTATTCTTCATCAATCTTCTCGCCCTGCGGAAATCTTTTATACCCAAATCATTCGTGATCATCTTTAATTTTGTAAATCAACAATTGCTGCTCATGCCTTATGTCCTCGATACTCTTATCCACTATTTTCTTTCTTCGATCTCGTTTTATTTTCTTACAGATTTTCTTGTATTTTTATCGAGGTTTGTAGAAAGCTTTGATGATTCGACGGAGTCTTGCGTGGGGGTTGTGGTGGTCATAACCGGAGAGAATTAGGATAATAGCAGAATTTTGTCTCACATATAATCTTCATTCATTGGTTGAAATTTAAAAGTTTCATGAGGACCCCCGTAATTTGCACAACAAAGATATTGTTGAGAAGAACTCTGAGAATTTTGTGGAAAATAATTATCATTAAAGTTTTGATTGTAACACGGCTCCTGTTCATAGACAAACGGGAACTGTGGTGAAGAATTATAACATAAATGAGCATTATTTCCCACATAACTCACACAAGTAAGTCTCAAACTGGAGTTGTGGAGGGTAGGTGAGAACACTTGGAGAAACATTGAAAGAATGAGGTTTGGAATTATAAATGAATGAATTCTCATTTTCATTATTTGCATTTGTAGGAATGAAACTTGGCAAATCTGTGGGAGGCTCACTATTGGTTTGATTTGCATTATTCTGGATTAGAGATAAACGGAATTTTGGCGGGAAAATTATAACCGTAATGAGCACCTTCCCACAAAACTTGCAAATGCATTGTTGACAAAAAAATTCATCTAATGAATCACCGCACTTGTAACAACAATTTTGGTTAATAAGTGGAGGACTTGTCGAAGACTTTACCATAATACCAAGTTGGGTTTGCACTTGAGGTACTTGAAGATCCTATTGACCAGATGAGATGAGAAGTCTTTGGATGATAAATGGAAAACGTAAACAAACACCATACTGCATACATAATATCAGGTTAGAAGCAGTTAAGTACATGAGAAGAAACATATCATTGATCATACAAGTGTACATCTACATCAAAAGCTGTCCTCATCTTGGTCAATGGCAACTTGGCTCTCCTATATAGTGATTAGCGCTTTGACATTCACAAGATCAAACTTCTTGAGCAGGCAGCTCATGACTTGTCCTGAGATATGAAGATGGCCGTCCTTGTTCTGTTTGACTTGAAGACCTAGAAGATGTAAGTTCACCCATGGAGCTCATTTGAAATTCGGCTTTGAATCAAAGCATCAAAGTCAGCACACCAAAGACTTGTTGGTAGATCAAAAAATGTTTCATCAACATTACCTTGAACCAAATGATATCCTTCTTTGTTTACTTCTAATGATAAGTCTTGTCAATGGTTCACCTCCTTGTATCCTGCTTCTCCTAGGAAGGTGGACAGAGTAACATACCAAGCTCTAGGGGCTTGGTGTAATCCATACAAGGCTTTGACCACCTTATAAACCTTTGTAGGATGTTCAGGATCAACAAAACCAGGAGGTTGGGAGACATAGACCTCTTCATCAATAGTGCCATATAGAAAAGCACTTTTCACATCCATTTGATAGACTATGAACCCCATAAATGAGGCAAAGGCTAAAAATAACCTGATAGCTTCAATTCTTGCTACAGGTGCAAAAACCTCATCATAATCAATCCCTTCTTCTTGTCTATGACCTTGAGCTACCAACCTTGCCTTTGTTTTGACATCTACTCCCGCTAATCCTTTTTTGTTCATGATATACCCATTTAGTACCTTGCTCCTTAGCTCCATTGGGTAAATCAAACCAAAATTCTCTTCTGTTGAAGCTTGAACTGCAACGTTCTTCTGAAATTAGCTTCATACCCAGCTTATATTTCAAAGAGCTTCTGAAACTATTCCTTGGTTCAAAATTGAGACAAAAAACAAAGCAAAAGACAATGTTGATTGATCTTTATGATTGCGCTTAGGTTTGCCTGTATGTTAGCTTTCTTAGAGCATGAGCCTCAGTGATTTTTCTTGGAGAGAGATCTAGTCATGAAAAGGTGTATTGTGATCTCCAAGGATTTGACTATGAGGAGGAGCTTGTGCATCCTTAGAGTGGGATTTGTAGGAACATCTACCCTCATCAGGTAATTGTTGAATAGAAATTATCACATGCATCATCTAGAAGCCTTTTCAAAGATAACTTCACACTTCTTGATTTATCATAAATCCTTATTTTCAGGCATTCTCATCATCATCTGCATCAGAGAAGACCTCTTCTTCATGATCCGCATAGGAGAGATGGCTTTCAGTATTGACAGTTATTAACCTCCTCAAAAGCAGTATTTAAGGTTAATTCTACCAGTATTACAGGATTAGTACTGGTTAGATACTCTGTGTAGGTTGATGTTCCCTAGTGCTTCAAAGCTTGAGCATCCAATTCTTCCTTAAAAGTCATATGTCTTCAGCAGACTTTGGTATTGGTGTAGAAGATGGTTGCCTTGGAGAGTGATTCTTATTTGTAGCATCTTTTCAGAAAGAGATGTAGAAGAAACCACCATGAGGTCTGCTTCCTCCACAGTTTGCCACATCAATTATCAATGGGACTTCTTTGAAACCTGCAGGGTTAGCTTGATTTTGCACAGAAATAGGTATATGTTCATAGAGTCTTAAGAGATCTAAGTCAAACATCCACCTATGTCCTAATCCTGCCACATTGGCGTTTTTCTCTAGAAAAGTTGACATGAAGAGTTTACTTCCACTCTCTTGGTGACTAAAAGTTATAAAACCCTAAAGGCTTTACCGTTCACAGATTAGTTAACAACAAGAAAACCCTCATCAGACTTTGCATCAAACCATTCCTAGGGGCTTGAGTATTGAGATATGGTCACATGTCATCAAAATGGTCTTATGTAGCTAAGGATTGGTTTGTGGCCAACAAGAGTCATAAGGTGTTTGTTCTGAGGCTTTGGTCTCCTTACCCTGTTGAGGTATAGGAAGCAGTATGGATGCTTCTGCACAAAAAGTGGTAGGCAAGAGTGAGGTTTTTTCAGTTTTTTTTTTTTTTTTTTTTTTAGCATAGTCTAGCAGCCTCTATAAGGGTCCTATTCATCTTCAGAAACCCATTTTGTTCTGAGGAGTTCTTGCATTACTAAAACTCTGTTTTATACCCTTTTCCCACAAAACTCAAGCATACTCCTGTTCTTAAAATTATGTCCCATTATCTGATCTAATGATTTTTACTTTTTGATTTAGTGGTTTTCTATCTGTCTTATAAAAGTCTTAAGAACGCTCTGGTCTCATCCTTTTTCGAGCTAAAAAGAAAACCCAAAAAACTTAATAGGTCATCAGTAATCGCTAGACAATAACTGCATGGTTGGGATTACTTCTCACAGAACGTTGGTCCAAATATATCAATATGCAAGTATTTAATGGGTTGGTGTCACATATCTATCAATCTTGCTTACACGGGGCATTGTGTTGCTTTCCCTTCAGACAAAGCAACACAAGTGTGGTCATTTTGGAAACTCTTGGAAGGTCAACCCTTACATAGTTTATCCTTGAAAAAGTTTATTTAAATTTTTGAAATTTAGGTGACCTAACTCCTGGCCACATTTAGCTTCATTAGATGAGGCTTTTGCTAATAAAACAAGTGTATCCTTGAAGAGGTAACAGTTTTCATATCAAAACTATACAAGTTGTCGTTTGAAGGAACTTTAAGAAGAACCTGATTTTCATCAGGCATTCTTGAAAGTCAGAGGACAACCACAAAACACTTTTTCAGTAAAAGTACATTGAGCTTTTTATTCACATATCTGAGATATGGAGAATAAGTTAATATGTCCAAGTTCTTTCACAAAAGCCACATCATCCATCAAAACTAAATTTTCTAATCTAATAGTACGTTACCACTGATACTCCTTACTTCCTCCCAAAAGTAACAGATCCCACTTTAGAGAGTTCTTGATAATCTTCAAAGGGGCCCTGTTACCAGTATAGTGCCAGAACATCCACTATCAAAAATACCTTATGCTCCATATTGCTTCAGTGGATGATCCTGCTCATACAAAAAGAGTTTAGTTTTCTCTTTGGGACCATGCTTCACAGGCTTGGGTCTTGCTTGTGGACCTTAAAGTAACTTGAACATCTTGAATCAGGGGTTGGTTCACTATTGATATGGAGTGTAGTGTTGTTTTTCTCCATCCACAAACCTGGCTGATGGTCTTAACAGCAGTACCCATTTTGCCCTTCACACATAATTATATGCACTTGTATCGCTGTATTTCTTTGTAATGGGTATATTTTCAGGTGATCTTTGTTTGAAAAAATGTATTTGGACTTTTAAAATTCACCTGTGAAGTCTGGTTTTGATTATACTGGGCTAGTTACTCTGGCGTATTAACATGACTCCTAAAAGAATTAAATTTTGTTGTCAGAATAACTCTTAGAACCAACAGACTTATTTTTAGTTACCGATTAACATTACATGCTACCTGAATTAACTGTTTGCTTGCCAGTATTAAAAAACTAGAAGTACCAGAACTAAATATGAGTTGCCAGAACTAACATGCAATCTACCAGAACTTAAACATTTGCTTGCCCAGTAATTAAAATTTACCCTACTAGTTTTTAATAGTTCTGAGCAGTACTAAAATTGGGTCAATGTTATTTAATTGTAAGGTATGGGAGGTGAATTGATTTGCTTTATTCACCCTGTTTGTTTCAGTCCAGCTGGTGTTGCTTGGCTACATTCGGCTTGAATTACCCCTGTATGTTGCTCTTATCAAGCTGCTTCCTTGCCATCTTTTTCTCATAATAGTCACAATCTTCTATCAAGTGACTAAGACTTCCACACACAAAAATATGATTTTCTTTCAAAAGAATAGCCTGCACCTTAATTCCCTTTCCAATCCTTTGATTCCAATTTTGTCTATGTTATGAAGGAATAGGTAAAGGAGACAATGGTGTTCTAAATTGGTTGCTAGGAGTTTTTACATGCTAGGTGCTAAAACTTAGGGTCACAGTTTGTTGGGGTTCAGGACTTTTGGTTGAGTCGTTTGGGTGGCTATGGTAACCTGCTCAATAGAAGGTATATTGGTAGGGTTATCCTGGACTGTATGGTCAGATATAGTTCCTTGGTCCCCATCACTGTCATTGGATTGACAAGATGAGTAAACAGTGGAATTTGCATTAAACACAGTTCCAAGCTCCCCATCACTGTCATGAGATGGACAGATGGAGAGAAAAAAACAATGAGAACTTGGCATTAGGGACACTTTAGTGGATTTAGGTTGAGGTCCATGTTTGCCATCTATTCATACAGAGAATCATTATGTCTTCATGTTCTCTAGGGGCACCTATAATCACCACTAAGAGAGATTGAGGGACACTTTGTACTACTACCTGTTTGAATCTGTGTATTAGTGGGATTGATAATTTCCTGCATCTGTTTCCCTAAAAAGCAAAAAATACCCTTACTTATTTCTTCTCATATCCTAGGGACCTCAGCATTTGATTTGATGCTCCATACCCCTAAACCCATCTTAAACGTGTGCTCATTACCACAATCCACTAGATTCAAAGATTTTTAGAAGAAGCAAACCAAAGAAATCAACAATTTTTTGCTAAAAACTTTATTTTTTCAGCTTTCATTCCTATTCTTGTAATCTTTTTAGGCTTTATCATCCTTTTTCAAAAATTTGATTCGCCTGAAAAAATTTAATTTTAATTAAGGTGATTGTGTTTGTGGGAGGCTTTAAGCTGAGATTCTAATTTCTTAACAGCTAGCTTATGGCAATAGGCAGCTTCGGGGTACCAATTCAGATTGCTAATCATCATATTAGCTTTGAAGAGCATTGTATGAATCTAAAAACAATTTAGAAACATGGATACCTCATTATTTACAGTGAGCATGAGAGCAATGATTGAGTTCATCATCTGTGTCTGCTCTTCCCAATTTGATCTGACCTTATCAATGGTCATCAAAGCTTCCTTTTCAGTTCTCACTGGCTTGAAATCCTGAACTCTACATGCTTATGCTGCTTACTTCACTTTGAACTTATTAAACTTGCATTCCCTAGACAAAATGCCAGTTATTGTGGCAATTGAAACATTTAACTTTTCTCTTATCAAATCGCACATTGCATTTTTTCCATCCAATCTTGCATTCTGCCTGTTTTCGTGTAGAACTTCTTGTTCTTGATGGCAGTATAGCAATCTGCAATTTTATCCACCATCTCTTCCAAATCCAGATCATCAATTTGATCTAGGTCTTCATGTATCAAGTCCACATCATCAGCATTTGTGGCTAGAAAAGAATGGATAACTTCATCAGCAAGACCAGGAGTAGCAGTTGGTGTTGCTTTGGAAGAGGAAGTGGTATAAGAACTATAACTTCCTGAGCTGTGGCTTGGCTTATGCTTGCTTGAAGAGGCTTTGGCTTGTGATAGAAAAGCCACATTATCAGATGCCAGGGAAGAAGATGATGTCTTTTGGATGTCTTGTTCAAAGACACTCAGATTATTGTATAAATCATCTATTGACAGTGTGTCAATATTCTTCTTCGTTCTCATTGTCATGGCTAGACTGTCCCACGCAGGAGGAAGGGACCTCAAAAACTTGTGATTTGCATCTTCATCTGACACACCAGCACCAAGGGCATCCAACTGTGATAGGAGTTTTTGGAACCTATCATACCCTTTTTCTAAGCTTTCCTTAGATGAGATAGTAAATGCCTCAAACTGTTGTTTCAAAACAGCTTTTTGCATTTTCTTCGAGTTCGCATTACCACCAAACCGTGTCTTGATGGCTGCCCAGATCTCTTTGGCATCATCCATGCCATGAAAACGTCTGAGATGATCTTTTGGAACAGCCATTAACAGTAGTGTTCTAGCTTTCCTTTCTTTCTCATCAGCAAACTGTTCTTCCTGTGTGGTTGGAGGAAGAACCCTGTATACACCATCCTTACCTTTGGTGACTCGCTTCTTTGAGTTCCCATTCTGAATCACTTTCCAGACCTCATTATCTATATACTCAAGATAATGTTCCATCTCCATTGCCCACGTATCATAATCATCCTTTTGAAGAACGGGCAGTTTAATGTTTGAAAGTGTGTTTGTGGTGATAATTTGTGGTGGTTTAGCAGGAGCATCTCCTTTGTTGGATGCTGGTACAGATCCATCCAAAGATGCATCATCATGAAGAGAAAAATTATCGTTTGCAGACATGATTATTTGATTTGGTGGAATAAAAGGTTTTGATCTATGTTCAATCTTGTGTAAAGTCCCTTTGGTGGCTCTGATACCACTTGTAGGTCCTTATAAACAGGATCTCAATGAGCCTTAAACGACTTATAGTCCTTTGAATAAATCCAAAGATACTATGAGAGACAATAACTGTGAATACAAATATTGACGCGGAATATCAATATCTATACCAAGATGAACACAAGAACAAATATCAAACTTGCTATTACTATTACTATTTGATTGTGAATACTCAATCAACTCATATGTTTACAATACTATTCTATGTTCCTTTTATAAACTAAGGAAACCCTAAAAACGGTTAAGGAGATAATGCTACGCTTCTAGATTAACGCAATTGATAACTTTTTTCTATAATTGAAACTGACTTAACTGTCTTGTCAAACAGTATTAACTTTAATACTGCCAGACTTAAGTTAATGCTGGCAGACTTAACTTGCTCTACCAGACTTAACTTTTATAATATACAGCTCTAACTATTTCTATCGTACTAACTATAACTACAAGAGGCCGTGATGAATTTAAACAGGTTCGTTTAAGGTTGTGGTCGTCCGTATCTTGGCGAGGCAAATTATTAAGTTTGCAGCCTTGGCGGATGTATCCCCTTCTTTGATTTTCAACCTGTCTGATCCTCACACTTGATTATGCCCGATTTTGATGTAGTATTCACAACCTTGACATGTATTCTTATATGTTACAACTTTAGTAATAGATGGGAATGCAAGCTATATACAGGTAAGTGGTCTTAAACTTTGATATAGATATGGGCAGTAAAACACTTACTAAATCTATAAAAATAAATATGAATCTTATGCAAAGATAGATTCTTTTATGTGAGAATGGTGTAACCATGAATGCTGAATGTAAGATAATCAAAATAGATTAAGGTCTTTTGTGATCAACGTAGAATGTTACGAGTTATGTTATTATGTAGCATAATTAACTTATGTAGTGCAATGTATAATGCAATGTATCTGATATTAGATATTTGTGGGATTGGTAGGTTAATAATAGAGATGTCATTTGTTATTCGGAGAACGTTCATACCGAAACGTAGAATTAAATGCATAGGAGATCCGGGTTAGGGCATGTTTCCATTAAATGCCTTCCACCCGAGTTCTGCCTTTTGTATAAAGTGTATTAACACTAATATCCCAAGATTGTTTTAATGGCTGTATGATATTGCGAGGCTGTGATGAGTTTGAATAGGCCCGGTTAAAGCTAAGATTACCCGTATCTTGGCGGGGCAACCTGGGTTGCAACCATGGCGGGTGTATCCTCTTTTTCTTAAATGTTACCCTATCTGAGCCTATATGAGGTATATTGAATGTGTTCTTTGATATTTTACCTATGTGGGCGAGGCAAATCATTAGATTTGCAAAATGAGCCTCTTTTATAGAGTTTACATCTTTTATATGATGTGGTTCAAATGGTTAGATTTGTAGCCATGGGTTGCATTTACAGCATGCCTGCTTATGCTTATAATGTGCATGC
>BQNB010125125.1:0-19821 GCA_026074375.1 Tanacetum coccineum
AAAAAAATTAATATCATGTAAATCGCTTGGGGAGGCACGCGATCTACTTTTTTTTAATTATTCTCACAAATATAGTAAGAGCTCGACACGTGTGCAAAAGTGAATCGTTGGTGCAGGCACGCAATCTAAAAGGCTAAATTAAAAAAAAATTGCCAGGGTCATTCCTAGATTACACGTTTTCCAAATGGTTACTGCGAAAATTTTCGCTTTTTATTTATTATTATTTTTTTCAATTCTGGTGAGGTATAAATTTAGGGTTTAAGGTTACCATGTTTTGTTTATTGAAATTCAAGATATCGGGCATTTTTGCGTACGTATTTGGATACTCAAATGTTTTATTTAAAATTGTTTATTTGGTTATCTGTGTAGTCTTTGATGAGCTCTACTTAATGAATCAAAATTTACTAAAATTAGTTTAATATGCATACGATACGATGGTGCAAAGTGTGTCAGTTAGTCATTTTTTAAAAACAATTGAAAAAATTTTAAACCTATATTTTTGCAATTATAAAAGTTGTGTAGGGTAATGAACTCATTCGGTACAAACCCAATTTTTTTTTATTTGTAGATCGCGTGCCATGTGAAGCGAATTACAATTTTTTTTGTCTTTTATTTGTAGATCGCGTGCCTCTAATGGCGATTTTTTTTGTCTTTTAGGTCTTGTAGATGAATAGAGCTGAATAGTAATGAATAGAGTTGAATAGTAACACACAGTATCAATGAAATGATCTATCACTGCCATAGTTTGTCACTTACGAATTTGAATATCGATATAAAGTGATAGTATGTGTGTTAATTTACTTCAAACTAAACAGAAGCTGGAGTTGGTGTTGGTGATTTCATTGAATTGAAGGTCACGGATTGTGTTCAAACGAAAAAGAAGCTGAAATTGGAGATTTCATTGAAGATTTCTTTAAAGGTTTCATTGTTTGGGGTTTTTCATTGTTGATTGTTACCATTTGCCGGTAGATCAGAGTTGGTGTTGTTGGTGATTTTGTGGGTTATTTGTTTTTATAAGATGGTTTTGACGCATTTCGAGGGATAATATTTTTTATTTTGTATCATTTGACAGTTTTATTATCTGATGTTATATGTGTAGTAATATTTGGTTATTATTATTTGTTTATTAGGTACCCGTGATTTCTTGTTTACGTGTAGAAGTAAGTTAAAGTTTCTTAAAAACAGTTAATATCAATAATTAGTGGATGATCGGAAGCACTGTTTAGGAACATACCTGTTTTGGTTGGGGTATTAGATCAAACTGAATTTATAGAGAATTGTAGTATTAATACATTTTTTATGTTAGGGCGACAATTTATGATCGAAAATGATGATGAAAATGTTCATTGTATTACCATATAAATAAAGATTTTAGTATACCATTTGGGAGAGAAGAAATCTGGCCTAAGTAACGGGTTAAGGTTGGGGTCAGAATTAGGTGAGTTTGACCACCAAACAGCGTATTTCCTTTTAGAAGACGGGTGTTTCCGTCTATTTAGACTGGGCATAACTATTTCAGGCATCGACATTTGCAAAATATGATTAATGGCGAGTCATTTTCTCAATTATACGACGACGATGTTGTTGGCCTTTGTTGTCTAGGCATATTGCAGCTTGTTATATTAGGTGTCGAGAGTACACGTGTTATCCCTGACTGGATGTTAAGATTAGCTAATGATAGGTTAGCTTGGGACAAATATCCTTGGGGTTCATATGTGTGGCCAACATTGTACTCTCAACTTAGGAATGCGATCGTCAAACGTTGGTCGCCATTGTATGTCGATCAACCTACAGATGAAGATGATGCGAAAAAGTATTCAATCTTTGGATATACTTGGGCATTCAAGGTATGTCAAAAATAAGTTTATAATTTATAATTAGCCATTTAAGTTATATGTATAATGTAAAATAATTGAAACAATGTGTTTTTTTAGATTGGATATTTGGAGATCTTACGAGTAACTGCGATTTTGTATTTTGATGTTACAATCTGGTATCCTAGAGTTGCTGCTTGAATAAGATCAAAAGGGAAGGTTTTTGGGACCAATGGTTATTCCTTTTTTGAAGTGGTTTGTATTTAGTTTTAATAGATTATTAAGTTGATTATGTATTTATTTAATAATTAATTTTCCTTTTTTAAAAAAGGGAACATATGCTGCTGCGAGATTGACACAGAGATATTGAGGCTCGATGGACTCGGTGGATTTCTAGTAGGCATCACTTTGACGGCTTTATTTGTCAAGTTGAACGAGGACCGTTGATTTAGCCGTCAAAATATGTATGAAATTTCCATCTGATTATTTTACGGGTATCGATGAACAAAAAAGAGAAATCGAATGAAATTAAAAAAAAGTTGATAACATGGAAAGGAAGAAATGCGTAAAATTTAGGGGAGGAAATGAAATGTGCAGCGGTACGACAAGAGAATATTCGAAACGAGAGTATTGCTGATCAAATTTATGGGTTGAGCGATTTTATCAATCAAGCAGCAGGTATAATTTTGTACATTTAATATAAGGCTGTGTTAGTATAAATAAAATATTATTTTGTATTTTTGGGTGTACCGAGTGGTCGTAGTCATTTGCCTGGGTATGTTAAATAGCTCTATATTTTTAATATGGGTACGCCACCAAATTTCCAAACCCCAATGCAGTCCAACTCTCGGTTCATCTGTTTGGCATAAGACAGATGCCGGCGCATTCGGGCCACTCAGTATCGGCAACACGTTAATCAGTACAAACTGGGTTTTCTTACTATTAGTTTGGTCAGGTGCATTTTCATATGGGTAGGGCAAAATTTGAACCACTATTGAGACGCATGATGATGTTGATGGCATATTTTACCAGGTAATGCAATTTTTATAGACGAATATGATTATATGGTAATAACCATCATGAAGTAATAAATTTTTATTAATTGTTGTTTTTTAGAATATTCCGAATCGAGGAAGAAGGGAACAGTTTCCTAGCAAGTATAAACTGACCATTCATGGAACAACCTAATTACTACAATTTTAGCAGGAACGTGTTAATAAAACTAAAAATAGGGTACCGAAGGCTACTTTATCGCCTTTGAAGCTTGGGGGTGCTTTTGAGATTGTACAATGTGAAGAAAATAGTTACGTTTTTGGGTTCCCATTTACTGGTAATTTTTTATTGTTGAGAACATGGACCCTTCAAAAGGTAATTGCTATTATTGTTTATAAAATAATAAAGAAACTAATGAAAAGTTGTTTACTGTTTTGGTTATTACTTTGGTTGAATTTGGTAAGGAGAGGAATATTTTATATTAAATTAATGGCCACTTTATAAATGACCCCCATCAAGTTGACGTGGATTGTATTTGAATGGCTTATTATTATTCCGGTTAGTTTTTGGCACAATGGTCCCTCAAATTGTATGGTGAAATGCCACCGACTTCACATGGACCACCTATTGGTTGGTTGTCAGAGAGGTAAGTTTATTTACACTAGTTTAATAAAGGAGTTATTTATATATACGTTAGCCAAAAACATCTATATATTTTGTTACAATGTTTTGATTCAGACTCATGAAACTCGTGGATGTAGGTACTATTAGGAGGAGGGCTGCAGATGCCAAGTGGACAGTGGCCTATACGAGTACAATAAGTGTACATCCGGAAAATAACCGATTTATCATACCGACGGACCAACACGTCATTGGTACATTGGATGGCACCACGCGTCCGTATCCAGCCTGGAATGATGTTGATTGGGTACTTATTTCTTTAGTTATGGTAATAAAACTTTTAATACAACTTATGCATGATAGTATTTAATTATTTGGTTTATATCTTTGTAGGTGTTTTGCCATACAATGTTGCTGGAAATCATTGGGGCCACGGAGTGTTTATAATTTACCGAATTCTCAATTTTAGTGTTCGATTGACTCCATGCATATGAGCAAAACAAGGAAGTGTTAGTGAGACTAATTCATGTTGGTCACCCGTGGTTAATAACATTATAGCAGATGTGTTGTATAAATGAAATACTAGACCACACCTAATTTTCAGTATTATACAATGATGGTTGGGAATAGTATGTCCCTCAACAAAACAAACTTATCAGACTGTGAGGTCATCACATGTTAGGATTAAGCTCTCGTTTTGTGCAGATAATAAAAAGCCAGTTGTGCGCGTTATAGTCACAGTTTTTTTAAGAAAGGTTCGAAAATGACATGTGTGGAAGTTTTTTATATGTGTAGGTGTGAGGATACTAGAGAATGTGGTTATGATTAATTTTGAATTTTGTATGTGTTGAATATTGAAATCGTAACACTTTGAGTGAAATAAATATTGTATATTACTTTGAATTTCTTCGAATATACGTTTGTTGATATGTTTGTTTTTTTAGGTAATATTCGTCCGTTTAATTCAATGACAATATATAATAAAAACATTACATATATAATAAAAACATTACATAAATAATAAAAAAACATTTACATAATAATGTTAATGTTAACCACTGCCACTTCCAAGAACTGTATCCTTACGGAAAACCTCAACCACATTTCTTTTAGTAATGTTAAGGTAATGGGCTTTGATGGTTTAGGAGTAAAAACTGAGACATTAGCAAGTATCATAGCAGCTCCTACAGTAATATCCTTCCATGACCACCTCAGTCAAGGACTTTGTAGTTTGATTGTTCAAGGTACTTACCCGATAGTATTCTTTCAGAGTCATATTTAAATCTCCAAGAGCATGGAGAACAAGACTTGCGATTGCAAACAAACTTGTTCCAGTTTTCCTTTGTTAGTGGTTATCGATGTCTCCCAAACATCGTTATAGTGCACACAAAATGCATTCACATAGGTTAGGGGCGCCTAACCCAAGCCCATATTAAAATCAGCATCTCTCACCTCAACTCAACAAACTTCTGCATATATTCTTGTGTCGACATTTAAGCCCCATCCGGATCAAGAATAAATTACATTATCTTTAAGCAGCTTGGCTCGTGAACAAGACAGCAGGACCGGGTATTATCCTAAATGGTTTGAGGTTGAGAAAGCACAAAGGTGTTAACTGAAGATCGGAATCATCTATATCTAGACTGAATTCCCATGGTTCATTTTTGTTATTGAAATTGGAATCCATTTGAGAGAGTTGGAATAAGAAGTTGTGTGACAAATTAAGGAAATGGTGAGGGCTATTTATAAGGGAAAATTTTGGAAAAATTAAGAGAGTTGGACAACACAAATGTATTTTTTCTGTAACAAATAAGACAACTGAATGTAAATAGAATTGTGTGAATTGAGTAACGATAGAATATCATACAAATACATTAGTCACTTTCATAACAGAGAAACGATAGAATATCATACAAATTAACTTCCAAGTTACACACTATTCGAAACCAAGTTTGATATGACAATTCTATGACATTAACTTTTATTAAAAAGCATTGATATGACAATTCTATGACATTGAGTAGACCACGCTTAACTTTGAGCGATCTACATTTTTTTAACTTTTATTTAAAAGCATTGATAAAGCATTGATATGACAATTCTATGACATTGAGTAGACCACGCTTATCAAGCGACATATGACATTTTTTGTTTTATTACATGACAATGAGTTGACAAGTCAGTGACCTCAAATATATCGCTCAATATTTCAAGCGACTTATGACATTTTTTGTTTTATTACATGACAATGAGTTGACAAGTCACTGACAATGAGTTGACAAGTCACTGACCTCAAATCCTCAAATATATCGCTCAATATTTCAAGCGACTTATGACATTTTTTGTTTTATATGACAATGAGTTGACAAGTCACTGACAATAATGAAAATTCAGTTACTATATATAACATATCCATAAATTGAAATGCAAACATTCTAAACTCTATCTTACATAAAAATGATGTCAAATGTAAAACAATTTAAATGTATGATACATTTTAATGAAACGGAGCGAGGTTGCATTATGTATGATGATATGTCGTACACAATGTTACATGAAATGATGAAGAAGAAATTAAATTTGGAAGCAGATGACCGAATAAATTTATCGGTTAAGCTCCCTTCATTTGACAGCATTATGGACATCACAGATAACGATGAGGTAAAGTTTTTTGTTGAATGTGCTTGTAGAAGTGATGAAATATCACATTTGTAAGTTTTTCAACCGAAAAAAACAGAAGAAAATGTCAATTTTATGTTAACCAGTCAAAATCATTTTTTTTACAATTTTTTTGAACCGTTGCCTATTGAAAAAGTCAGGCCATCTAATGCAGACGTAACACGTCATTTTTTAATAATAATCATATGAATACGTCTTTTTTCAATGATGGCCCATATCAACAATTCGAATCTAATGATGCTCAAAGCAATGAATTTAGTCATATAAATAAGCCTAATTTTACAAAACCAGAATCTTCATTTGCGTTCGAATCATACAACGAAAATGAAAATAAACAAAATGATTGCTTTGATGGTGTAGATGAAAATCCATAACTTGTTTACCATAAATGGAAGAAGATCATGTCATTTAAGCCTGACATTCCAGAAACACCATTATACAATTCCAAACCTATAATTTCAAAGCATTATAAAAAAGGTTCAGAAGTTAAAATTGGTAATACTTTTGACAATAAGGAAGCTTTAGACTTGGCAGTTAGGTTGAAAGCTTTAGAAGAAGGTTACCAATTTTTATCAAAAAAACAAATCTGGATAGGTATGAACAAAAATGTTATCATTTTAAGGAATGTACATGGTCAATTCATGCTAAACGTTAGGGTAATACGGATAAGTTTCAAATAACATGGATGAATAATGTTCACACATGTCCCAAAACGCAAACATATCCTAATCATCGAAATGCAAACAAAAAAGTAATTGCTCACCTTCTCACTCCTAAGTTACAAGATAATAGACGTGTTTTGGAAGGGAAAGATATACAACAAGATATTTTGTCAGAATATAAAATCAATATATATTACCAACAAGCCTGGAGAGGAAAGGATTATGGGTTACAACAGATAAGGGGTTTACCGTATGAGTCCTTTAAAATGATACCGTATTATTGTTACAATCTAGAAAGAAAAAACCAAGGGACAGTGACACGTATCAAAACAGACGACAAAGGAGTTTTCAAGATGTTATTCATTGCCCTTGGTGCTTCGGTAAGTAATGATAATCCATTTTGAACTAAAACATGATATTACGTTAATATACACTTTGTGAGACTAATATTTTATTTCAGATCTGTACATTCTTGAATTATCTACGTCCTTTTGCTTATAATCGATGCAGCGCATTTAAAGGGTGAATACAAGGGTACAAATTTGGTAGCCGTTGGGATGGATGGAAACAACCAAATTATGCCAGTTGCTTTTGGTATATGCAAGGGGGAAACAGGTCCATGTTGGTCATGGTGGATGTCGATACTTAAAGAATGCAAATGCGATAACACGAATTTGTTGTTCATATCTGATAGGCATACTGCTATAGCTTTGGCAGTACACAATGAATTCCCTTTAGCCTTTCATGTTGTTTGTTTTCATCATCTAATGATGAACTTATCTTTGAAAAAGAAAAAACAAAAGGGTTATTCTAGAAAATATGCAAGTCGTATACACCAGATGAATTTACAACCAACATGAACACACTCCTAGCTGTTCAGCCTGATGCATACCGCAAGCTTTGTGAAGCTGGACCACAAAGATGGTCAAGTCTGTTAATGCGTGTACTATACTGACAAGAAAGCTAGCAGTCACAAAGTTGGCGGAGACATATCGTGCCATGTTGCAAGACTGGTACTTTAAACGTCAAGAAGTTGCAGGTAGTTTTATTTGAAAGTTTAAAATTACACTTCAATGTTTTTTTCCAATATTAACTAATTAGTTACATCTTTTTTATGTATTCATGTAGCAAACATAAAGTATGAAATAACCGATTGGGTAGCGGATAAGGTTCATAAAAAAAACAAAAAAGCGCCACATAGATTGTGCACGGGGTTAATCACTATCAATACTAAGTTTTTGACGGGCGATATAATTGTGAAGTTAACCTTTCCACCCGTGTGTGTGAATGTCGCAAATGGAAACTTTCTGGTATACCTTGTGGTCACGTTATAGCTATAACTAGGTTTTTGGGTTTAACAGATTGTGTGTAATTTGTATCTGATTGGTTTAAAAAAGACAAATATCAAGGCACTTATGCTGAATTGATACATTTCATTAGAGATATGCAAGAATGGGAATTTTCGATCCATATACATCCTGCTATTCCTCCTCGAATGGAAAACCCTCAGTCTGGCCAGCCAAAAAATACAAACCGTATACTATCTTAAGGTAAGGAGCCAAGAGGTATATATTGTAGCAGATGCAAGCAAGAGGGCCACAAACGTGATAACTGCAAAAAAATCATTTGTCCCTAAGCCACCTGTAAACATACGTAGGTGAGATGATCAACAATTTCAAACAAATGATCAACCAGCTTTCTACAACCAAAATCCATCATATGATTATAATTTCTAAAGTTATAACCAATATCCATCGCAGCCATACGGTGAAACCACATACCCAAGGCAGCTATACTATCAGAACCAATACCCAACATAAATGTATGAGCAAACTAACACACACCCTTCTCAAATGCATGAAGAATATGATTCTCAACAATATAGGTCTCAACATCTAGATGATCTAAACAATAATGGTTCAAACAGTTTGTTTAACTCATTTGGTTTTTAGTAATTTTATGTTTAAATGTTTTTTCTTTGTTTTCCTGTTAAATTGTAATACATTCCTTATCAATGAATCATTCTAATTCAAGTGACTTACGACCTTAAATAGATTAGTCAATATTTCAATATTTCAAGATTAATGTTTTATTTACATGACAATGAGTTGACAAGTCACTGACCTCAATTTTTCAAGCGACTTATGACAATTTTTGTTTTATTTTAATCACAATGATATGACAATTCGCTGACCTTAAATAGATCACTTTTTTTCTTTAAGCGACTTATGACATGATTTGATAACACACTGTTGACTTGATAATACACTGTTTTGCTAGAAAAAATAGGGTGTATCTACAGTTACTTTGAATGCTCTTCTTCTATTTAAGTTTAATTTTGTAACTCTAATTATACACTTCTTAAATCAACATCATCTTCCACTAAAATCTTATTTATAATTTCGTTTACAATGTCGGACTAGTTACCTTTTGAAATCTAAATCAATATAATGAATAAACTTCCTGTTAAGTGTTTACTCCAGTTTCGTAGGGTGTCAAAGCTATGGAAGTTCACAATAGACAGTTCCATCTTCATTCGTTATTACGGTTCTCGTCAATGTGAAACTTGTTGTTTAAATTTAACATTTAAGCGCAGTACTGAAGGTTTTATGAGTTCTGTAGATGAACAAATGTCGTACACCCCACTAAATACAAATCTTCTACTTTCATCTCTGGCGCCAATTACCACTTTTGAAGGGGTATGGTGTTTTTCGTATGGTTCTCATATGGGGGCAATTCTTTGAAACCCATCAATAAGAAAATCTTTTGGAATACTTGTCCCTTACATGACGAGTCGGCCAGAAATCAGAAAAATTGTTTGGGGTTTCGGTGTCTGGCCTGACACATTAGACCCAACCCTTCTAAATATTTCTATTCCGTTTAATGGTGCAGGACCATGGCATATGTTAGTTTATACTTTGAGTTCGAATACTTGGAACAATCTTGAGAATTAGCGTTTTCCCCGTGTCTCAATTAGAATAAAATGATCGTGGGGTCAAGAAGTTGTAGGTAGTTTTATATACTGGGTGGTTCATAAATGTTTTTTTAGTGATGATGGTTATTTTAACAATATTTACATGCTTGTTTCATTTGATTTGATTAACCATCAATTTCACGCAGTAGATATACCTAATGAGTTAAGAGACAAACTTCCAAATCCATTCTATATTTCCCACCTAGGAAACTCTCTTGTAATATCTGGAAACCTCATTTTATATGAGAATCGATATAATTGTGCTTGGTTATTAGAAGTGGATAGTGCTTCTGTGACATCTTGAAGATTGCTATTCATCATTCCCTCCCCAAATGTGACCAAATTAATTGGATTTACTCGGGATGATCAGCCAATTGTTGACGTTGATACCAGCCGACATATGCTTCACCCATTACAAGTGTACGAGCGTACTTCTCAAGAGTTTCATAATGTGGGTATCGAAGCTGATGGCGGTTCGTTCTTCATTGGCCCATACAAAGAGTCACTAATTCTTCTTAATGTTTAAGATTTCTCGTAATTTGTTTTATTTCATTCTTGTTTAAGTAGGATGATTTGTGTTTTTCTTTTAAGTGTACTGTTGTTTGTAATGTGAGTTGTATTTTAATTTAAATGAATGAAATTAAGTTTGACCAAAAAAATATTCTAAACATAAAATCAATCAATGACATGTTTACCATAAATACGGTATTGGGTCACACTATATAAAACACATTGTTGTGTTTCAACTGCAACACCAACATTACATTGTTTCCTAAACAAATATTAAAAATCAAACAATGACATTCAAAGTCCTACTACATCATTATGGAAGGTTCACTACCCTGCCTGGACGAAGATTTGTTGGTGAGATAGTTGCTACCGTAGATCTGGTAGAGTTAGACAGCTTTTCAACCAATCAAATGAAGTTAATCTTAACCAACTGTTTGGGTTACGATGAAAACTCCCCAACGTTTCTTTATATGAAGAAACCAAATTGTAGTTTAGATTCAGGTCTGGTACCATTGGCTGATGCTATACAAGACAGTGAGTTGATACTCACGTATACTCAAACTCATCAAAACCAACTACATGTGTACGTTTCTAGGGTGGAGTTATCCCCACTTGTCGTGGCCGACCAGTGCAAAGATGAGGGTAACCAAAAGGAAAATCAAGAAAGACCTTCTTGTTCAAAAAAAATAGTTTACTAGTTACTAACTAATAGTCTTTGATTTTGTTGTTGTATTATCTGTGAAAACTAGAAGGGGGGCTGAATAGCTTACCGCTTTTTAATTAAAGGTTTTGAAGTGTTTGTAAAAAAAATCTAGATTTCAATTTATGTGAACTCAACACTTGCACAATATGAACAATATATTTATCTAAACAATTGATATGATAGTATGAGGAGATAATGTAAGACAAGAAATAAGAGTAAGAACAATCAAACCACAACACGAGGATTTATAGTGGTTCGATAACAAAGCACCTCTTCGCCCTACTTTACTCCCCGAGCATCTAACTCGAGAGTTTTCTTCACTATGTCAACAAGCTCCCTTATGGCGGAGAAAACCGTACACAACGTTGCTTACACCGATTTATGACACAAAGCTAAATGTTGATTTCTAATCTTAGCTAGAACCAATCTATCACAACACAACTTCACGACTTCACAACTTCACAACTTCACAACTTCACAACTTCTTCATAACTTTAAGACTTCCTCACAACTTCACGACTTCACTTCACCACACTACTTATGCCACAACTAACTAACACTACTTGGTAAGATCACCACGATCTATCTATACTTACAAATATCACCAAAATCTAGCTACTACACATAAATACAAGATATACAAAAGATTTACAAGTTATGATATGGATGCAATAAGATTGCAACAACACACAAAGGTGTAATACTTCTTCACTTGAGGATGGAAGTATTTTTCTCTTGCACTTGAGGAATTGAGCTTGGATCACTTGGAAATAAAGCTTTATGATTAAATGATCAAAGGATTTTGATGAGATGTGTGGGCTGTTTTAGAACAGAAAGAATGAGTGCAAAAGGTGAGAAATTATGGGGAAAAGCCAGATTTATAGGACAACGAGGGAGGTCTACCTAAGGGCGATCCCCTTATAATAGGTGGGCGGTCCCTAATTTTAAGGGGGTCGCCCGCGTGTATATTTAAGGGGGCGCCTCCTCTAAGACTGGGCTTCCTCAGTTCGGTCTTTTGTGTAGGGGTAATTTTCTGGAACTTTCTAGCCGTTTTAGATCTGAAAATTTGAATTTCAAAATGTTTATTTTGAATAAAACATTTCTTTTAATTGTAGAAAATGTTTTGTAATGTTTATAAAATGTTTACAACATTTTATAAAAGTGTGAGGTGAATTTTTTTTTCCTTTGATTTAAAATGCTTAAGCATTTAGTTATTCATACCTTTAAGTGATGTATTGTTTGAAATGAGAATATACTACTCATTACTTGTTTACGTTTTGTTTTAGTTGAGTTTTTATATTTTGTGATTATCAAAAACGTAAAGATGTGAAAAAAATTATTAGTATATGTTTTTAGGCATTATTATTTTTATCAACAATCTCCCCCTTTTTGATGATTACAAAATTTAAACTCATTAAATGTAAAATTATTTTTAACAAATTATTTAGTGAGTTCATGTCATTTCTCCCCCTTTTTGTAGAATCAAAAAGACATCGTCGAGAATTGCTAGTTAAATCAACGGAATAAATGCTCCCCCTTGATGTGTGCTCCCCTCGTTCGAGGGCACCAAAGAATCGAGCTATGGTTTATTGGCTACAAAAACGAGTTAGAACAATAAAAATATTTCTAACATGTAACAAGAAGGAAGGAATATAGTTAAATGCTTCAAGCAAACATCAAAGCAATAAAATACTTCATGCATTAAGACAATGTATGTGAATAAACACACATGCATACCATAAATATAGAAAACATATTATGCTTTAGAGCATATTAATACATAAAGGAAAACTCCTTAAACTTGCATAGGAGATTTTGACTTGCTTGCGATACAAAATGATTTACGATTTTTTAAAGGCATATTACGAGAATTAGTTAGTTGGAGGTTTGGAGCGGAGGTTGGTTGTGGAGGGTATCTCTTTGAACTCTAGGTGGTGGATGTGGTCGAGTGAGGAGGAATTCAATCCAATTGATATCCTCACTTAAAGCAAGAAATTGTTTTTGGTTGAAGATGCAACAAGGGCAATACCCAACATGAGTTTCAACTTGGTTAATGTTAAGGGTGTGTGGTAGGTTTGGAGAGTAAGGTGATGAGGGAATGTTGTTTTGTTGTTGAGTGAGATGCCCTATGGCTTAGAGGAAGATAGGTCTTGTAGTGATTTAATGTCATCAACATAGGCTTTCTCTTTTAATTGGTGATAGAGGTGGTGTGTGTTGAGTTTGGTTGTTACTTTGAGGTGGAGCTTGAGTGTGAGCAATATGTGAGTTGATGGGTGAGATGGGAAGTGGAGGATGTGAGACAACTTGTGGTGATGTGGGAGTGTCCTTAATGTAAGGATTTGGTAATGCTTGATTGGGGTGATTGTTTTCTTGAGATGGTTCATGATGAGGAGTGAGTGGTTTTGGTATTGGTGAAGTTGTATTGAGCACATTTGATGTGTTGCAAAGGTTTGGTTTCTTCCTCCAAATGGGTTTCACACTCATTTTGGCAACCCTTGATGGTTTGGATGTGGGTTTGTTAGGAGATGTCATTGGTGGGGATGATTGTGATGATGATGAATGAGGATGTATTTATAGTGGAGGTACGTTTAATAGGACAAATGAACATTCAAGGATTGAAATCAAGTCAACGTTTTAATTTAGGGAAACAGTAGCTAAGTCTAGAGGGTGTTTGGTTAAAAAGAAAAGAAAAATACTGTTTTCCCCATGTTTGCCTAGGCCGGTCCCCTTAAAATTAAGGGGGCCGCCTACTGGGATTTCCCAGATTTCCCAAAATTTGATTTTTCTCAAAATTTTGTGTGAGGGTTTCTGTTTTGGTGGTTAGTTTGCAGCAAGTCCATCCTTTTATGGCAATTAAGGTTTTTAGCACATAGCATTTAAGCATTCAACATTCTATATATATATGACAAGATGTAGGACAAAACTATTTCACATAATTTTAGCATATACTCATATATGAATTGAGAACCAAAAAAAATGAAGAACATATATAAAATAGTAACAAGATATGATGCACAAAGAATTTTTCTTGTCAAGAGGGCTAAGTTAAGAATGAACTAAACTTATGTGCAAGTACTAGTGTGTGCCTAAATGCGAAAAATGTGGTAGTAAGCGGATTATTTGACACTAAGACATGCACAACTACGAAATATCCAATTGCTCTTGATTTAATTTGGTCAACCAAGATTGTCGAAATCTAATATTAGTTTATATACTTTTACAACAAGTAAGGGCAATCATTTGGCGTATGTGAAAAAATGTTTTTGCATATCTTAATAATATATGAAACTTGATTTATTATGTGCTCCTAAGTTGTGAGAAGAACTTTTTGAAATATAGGATTGGGGATTATTGTATATATGTATAATGAGATATGCATTGAAGATAGAAGAATTTGTAGAAGTTGGTTTCATTCAACTTTTCCCAATCCTCGTGTTTTTATGTGAAATAGAACTCAGAAAAGAAAAAAAAATAGTCATGTGGGTTCGGTCCCCTTAAAGTTGGTGCGGTCCCTTAAAAATTAAGGGGCCGCCAGCTTGTTTGAAAAATTTCGCAGGATTTTTGTCAAATGATTTTTTTTTGATGATTTCTTGATTGCCGAAATACTATAATCGATTTATTTCATCATTCCTAGGCCTAGACGTAAGTAGTTAAATGGCTCACGTTTAAGTGCTTTAGTTAGGATATCGGTTATGTTGTCTTCCGATGTGACATTTTCTATAGAGATATTTCCTTTTTGAACATTATCACGAACGAAGTGATGATGAATCTCAATGTGTTTGGTTCATGAGTGTTGAACGGGATTCTTACTTAAGTCTATAGCTCCTTTGTTATCACACATTATTATAATGTCGTCTAACCTAACGCCATAGTCTATGAGAGCTTGCTTCATCCATAGAGCTTGTTGACATGCCTTTCCGGCGCTTACGTATTCGCTTCGTTGTGGAGTGGCTAGAAGCGGTTTGCTTCTTAAAACCACGATGATTAGACAACATCCCTAAACTGCTTAACACCATAGTGCTCTTGCGATCCACGTAATCTCCCGCTTGTCCGAATCCGCATACACTATTGTTTCTATGCCGGATCCCTTAGGATACCATAATCCTAAATGCGTAGTGCCTTTAATGTATCGGAAGATACGTTTAACCGCTTCTAGGTGAGAGGTTTTAGGATCCTCTTGAAAGTGGGCACAAAGGCAAACACTAAACATGATATCGGGTCTACTTGCCGTTAAGTATAATAAAATACCTATCATGCCTCTATATTTGGTATTATCTATGGACTCACCTTCTTCGTTTCTCGTGAGTTTGGTTTCCGTAGACATAGGGGTCTTTATTGGCTTACAGTCTTCTAGTCTAAATTTATTAAGCATTTCTTTAATATATTTTGATTGATTAAAAGATATTCCATCATCTAATTGTTTTATTTGTAATCTTAAGAAGAAATTTAGTTCCCACTCTTATCACATTTCTAATCACTCATGGCATGATCTTGGCAAAGTCATCACACATTTCTTGACAAGTTGATCCGAATATAATGTCATCAACATATATTTGGACAATAATGAGATTGGAGTCTTTCTTTTTAGTGAAGAGTATGTTATCTACCATTCCCATGGAGTAATTATGTTTAATAAGAAAGGCTTTTAATCGATCATACCAAGCTTTTAGGGCTTGTTTTAGACCATAAAGAGCTTTCTTAAGTTTGTAGACATAATTAGGTTTTGCAAAGTCAATGAATCCCGGAGGTTGTACCACGTAAACCTCCTCATTGATAAAACTGTTAAGGAATACACTCTTCACATCCATTTGGTATAACTTAAAGTCTAGTGCGCAACCATAAGCTAAAAGTATGCTTATGGACTCTAGTCTAGCTACGGGTGCATATGTTTCGTTGTAATCAATTCCTTCTTGTTGATTATATCCTTAGGCGACTAACCTAGCTTTGTTTCTAGTTATGACGCCATTTTCTCCGAGTTTATTTCTATATACCCATTTTGTTCCTATAATGGTCATATCCATGGGATTTGGGACTAGTTCCCAAACATCATTTGTTTTGAATTGGTTTAGTTCCTCTTGCATGGCCATTACCCAATTTTCATATTTTAATGCCTCATTTATATTTTTAGGTTCTATTGTCGAAATAAAGCAAAAGAAATTGCTTTTGTCTTGAGCTTGCGACCTAAGAGTTCTTTGATTTAGATTACCAATAACGTTTTCTAGGGGATGAGTTTTGGATTCTTTAATATTTCAATGTGATATTTTCTAATGAAATGTCTCAGATTATTGCCTATGGGTTTTGTTTTACTAACCTCAATAGCTTCTTCTTCGACTAGCTCATCATCTTCTAATGGTGATGTTTTAGGCAGGGAGGAGTTTCATCGAAAGTTACATTCAAACTACTCTTCCAACTTTCATTGATTGTTTGGTTTAAGTATTATGTAGCTTTACTATTTTGAGAATATCCTAGAAAAACACATTCGTGACTAGGGTCAACAAAACTTAGGTGTAATCCTTTGTTATTAGACAAGCATTTACTTTTGGGAATACTCTAAAATAGTTAAGGTTTGGTTTCCTACCTCTTAACAACTCGTATGGAGTTTTTCCTAAAATACGTCTAATGGAAACTCTATTAATTATATAGGTTGATGTATCGACCGCATTACACCAAAATTTTTGAGGAATGGATTGTTCATTTAACATGGTTCTACTCATTTCTTGTAGAGTGCGATTTTTCCTTTCTACTACCCCATTTGATTGTGGAGTACGAGGAGCAGAAAAATTGTGAGATATCCCATTTAAATCACAATAGTTTCCGAATTGTACTTCATTATCAAATTCCCGACCATGATCCATTCTAATTGATACAATGGAACATCCTAATTTGTTTTGGATCATTTTGCTAAATACTTCGAATTTTTCGAAGGCCTCAGTTTTATTTGCTAAAAATCTAGTCCATGTGAATCGAGAATAGTCATCTACGATTACTAAGGTATAACGATTTCCTCCATAGCTTCGTATGGCGAAAGGGCCAAACAAATCTATGTAAAGTAGTTCTAGGATCTTTTAGTTGCCCCCCCCCCCCCCCTTTGAAACTATTATTTTTTAGCCTTGTGACTTGTATGAGCTTGTTTTCTTAATTTTGCATGCATAACACAAAAAATGTCAGTAGCATTTTAGTTGTGCGGAGGTTCTAACTTATTCTTTAGATGCCTAGTGATTGAATTAATTGCATACTAGCATGACTAATTCATATGCCATAGTGGGAGTTTTCGTTCAATGTTGCAGTCTTATTTTGTCTTAGGTTTATTCCTAGTTTCATTACATATATTCCTCTTTTCCTAATCCGTTTCCTATAACTTTTTCGTCTGTTGATTATTTTGCTATCGTGTTCGGAATATTACTTTGGGATTCGTTATCACATATTTGACCTACACTAAGCAAGTTATATGTTAAGTTATCTACGTGCTCAACATTTTCAATTATTAGGGAGTCTTGAGAAATCGTACCTTTGCTTATGATTTTACCGCGCAAGTTGCTCCCAAAGATTACGTTTCCTCCATTGTATGCTTTGTATGAAGAGAACAACTTTCGATTACCGATCATGTGTTTTGAGCATCCACTATCTTTAATCTTTCATCGGGCGCTTGAGCTACAAGGAAAGTTTCATCTTTAGTCTTTCCTACTTCATCTTCTCCATTGTCGCTCCATGCTCCTCCAATAAATGCTTTTTGATCGTTGTTCTTTGGCGGCTTTGAACATTCTCCAATGAGGTGATTTAGATCACCACATCTAAAACATTTTCTTTCACTTTTACCATAACCATCATTTCTACTTCTTTGGAATGTTTTTATATCGCCTCGTGGTTGTCTTACAAATCCTCCTCGTCTCTTAAAGAATTTCTTGAATTCTTTTACGGCCATAGCATACTCTTCGTCTTCACTGTCGGAGCATGAGCTATCTTCATCACTTACTTCCTTTTTCACCTTTAATGCAAGAGATCTACTTTGTTCTTTTTTGCCTTTTACCGTTTCGAAGTCTTTCTTTATTACCTCTTCATAGACTTTCAAGTTTTCAATAAGTTCGTCAAGATGTAAGGTTGTTAGATTCTTTGATTCTTCAATCGCCGTGACTTTCGCGCGCCATTTTGGATGTAATGCCCTAAGAAATTTCCTCAACAAATTCTGCTAGGAAAACCCGTCATCAACGTGCTTTAGATAGTAATAATGTGTTAAATTTAAAAGCATTTATCTATTGATTTCTCTATGGAAATCGTAAATTGTTCATATTGTTGAACAGAAGATCTATTTTGTTAGCTTTGATTTGATTATTACCTTGTTGTGTGTTGCAAGTATCCTAAATTTCTTTTGCGGATTGACACGTAAAAAATTCTTTCGTATTCTTTCGTGGCAATGCATTTTAAATTACATTTTGTTTTCATTAGTTTTTTCAGTTTCTTTTAAGATCATCATTTTGTTATGAAAAGGTACATCTTCATATTTTTTTGTTTTGAGATTATTTGAATAGGAGACATCAACATCGGTAATAACATGCATAAGATCTAGATCTTTTGACAGCACTTAAGTTTCTATCTAATTCTTCCTATAAATAAATCCACCACTTTCAAATAGTGGTGGTATTTACATAGATTGCCCTTCTATATTTTTTCGGATCCATAGATCGATTCAAGTTTTTAAATACAATTTATTTTAAAAATTTTATTTAGCTGTGGCTCTGATTCCATTGTGAACTAAAAGGGGGTTGAAGAGTTTACCGTTTTTAAATTAAAGTTTTTTGATGTGTTTGTAAATAAAATCTAGATTTGAATTTTATGTGAACACTCAAACACTTGGTATATGAACAATATATTTATATAATACAATTGATTTGAAAGTATGAGAGATAAGTAAGACAAAGAAATAAGAGTAAGAACAATCAAACCACAAGCGAGGATTTTATAGTGGTTCGCTATCGAAGCACCTCATGCCCTATCTACTCCCGTGCAACCTACTCGAGAGTTTTCTTCACTTTGTCAACAAGCCCCTTTGTGGCGGGAAAATAGTACCCACGTTGCTTACACCGATTTTCGGACACAAAGCTAAATGTCGAGTTTAATCTTAGCTAGAACCAATCTATCACAACACTCACTTCACGGACTTCACAACTTCAAGACGTCCTTCACAACTTCACTTACTTCACTTCACCAACACTAATTATTGCCACAAAATATAACCACTACTTGGTAAGATCACCACGTCTAATTTATCTTTAAAGATCACCAGATATGCTACTACACATAAATACAAGATATACAAAAGATTTAAAAGTTTAATATGGAGTGTAATACTTCTTCACTTGAGGATGGAAGTATTCTTCTCTTGCACTTGAGGATGGAAGTATTCTTCTCTTGCACTTGAGGAATTAAGCTTAGATCACTTGGAAACAAATCTTTATGACTAAAAGATCAAAGGATTTTTATGAGATGTGCGGGCTGTTTTAGAACAGAAAGACTGAGTGCAAAAGGTGAGAAAATTGTGAGGAAAAGTCCAGTATTTATAGGACAAACTGGGGGAGCGTCTACTTAGGGCCGGTCCCCTTAATTTTATGGGGGCCGACCGTGTATTTAAGGGGGGTGCCCTAGACTGGGGCTTCCCCACTTTGTCTTTTGTGTAGGGGGGATTTTCTGGAACTTTTCTAGCCCTTTTAGGTCTGAAAATTTGAATTTCAAAATGTTTATTTTAAATAAAACATTTCTATTAATTGTTGAAAATGTTTTGTAATGTTTATAAAATGTTTACAACATTTTATAAAAGTGTGAGGTAGAATAAAAATTTCCTTTGATCATAAAATGCATTAAGCATTTATT
>BQNB010125126.1:2558-13166 GCA_026074375.1 Tanacetum coccineum
TATATATATATATAATCCCTTCAACAACTTTATATTACACATTTACTTGAAATCCTTTAAATAATTACACATAACTGAAAATAAAATACTAACACTACTTATAATTTTTCCCAACTATTATTATTAATCACTACTTAAATAAATTATCAAATCACGATTTACTAAATAATCCCGAACAAAAATTAACGATACATGATATGCTAATTTCTTAATGCTATAATATTCAAGCGCACTAAAATTCCAAAATCACCATCAATATGAAATGACATGATTAAATCAGTCATTCCTACTATCACAATCACATATAATAACACATATACGATATCACATATATCACCAAATCGACTTACGCACATAAATCAAAACACATAAAGCTAAGCAATTTAACTCTAACGGTTAAACTAACCATGTTTGATCACGGTTGTCATAGTCTCCCCTACTTAAAGAAATTTTATCTTGAAATTTAATCGATTCAATTGCTAAAAATTTTGCTTACTCACACAATTATAAGCGAATAGAACATCCAAACTAAATGAACCTCGCTCTTCCTCGAGGAAATTTGTCAAAAACCTTAAGTTATGTAACAACTTGTTCCACAACTCAACCCCGCAACTCATCAAACAAGAACTGTCTTGAAATTAAGTTATGTGTTGTTACAAAACTCAACATTTTTGAAGAATTGGCTCGACTTCAGGTTTGCTCAGTATATAACTTTAAGCAAACCACATAAGAACATTTAAGAGTGCACTAAGGTCTACCAGTAACCCTATGTATCCAACTTTAATTAGTACTTCCAACTATAACTTGCTAAATGAGTAATTGTGGATACTTAGTTTTCATAAAATCCTCATAATCTCGCTTTGAGTTCCAGGAGACTTTAACTATCGAAATCCTACTACACTTCAAACTTTTAACCTTACGATCGATAATCTTGAAACGTTATTTAACAAAACGAAGAGTTTTGTGTACCTTAATATCTTCCAAAGGCACGTGCATATTTGCATCCATCCAATACTCCTTTAAATTTGAAACATATCAAATACACTACTAAATTATTGAGACAATCTTAATCAATAGGCCATAGGACCGATCCTGTTAATGATCTCAAATGGTCCCACGTATTTTAGTGCTAACATGTCTTTCTTTCCAAAATGCACTACATCTTTCCAAGGCGACACTTCCAACATCACTTTATGACCAACTNGGTGAAACTTTGATCATATGAGGTGATCGAAGTAAAACCTGACTAAGCCTCATATCCTGTATTAAAACTGAAAGGTATATATCCAGAGGATGTCAAATCTTTGTAGCTCAAGTAATGAAGAAGAAGTCAGATGAAAAACGACTGGAAGATATACCGGTAGTCAGAGAATTTCTAGAAGTCTTTCCTGAAGATATACCCGACCTTCCTCCAGTTCGCCAAGTAGAATTTCAAATCGATTTAATTCCAGGAGTGACACCAGTAGCCCGAGCACCCTACAGATTAGCTTCTTCAGAAATGCAGGAATTATCAGATCAACTACAAGAGTTAGCAGATCGAGGTTTTATCCGACCAAGTACTTCACCTTGGGGATCTCCTGTCTTATTTGTTAAAAAGAAAGACGGATCTTTCAGAATGTGTTTCGATTATCGGGAGTTGAATAAACTCATCGTAAGGAATCGTTACCCATTACCCATGATCGATGATTTATTTGACCAACTTCAAGGTTCGAGTGTTTACTCAAAGATTGACTTAAGATCAGGCTATCACCAACTGAGAGTAAGGGATGAAGATATTCCCAAGACTGCTTTCAGAACGCGTTACGGACACTATGAATTTCAAGTAATGCCATTTGGTTTAACTAACGCGCCTGCTGTGTTCATGGATCTCATGAACCGTGTGTGTAAACCAAACTTGGATAAATTTATGATAGTGTTCATTGATGATATTCTCATCTACTCCCATAACAAAGAAGAACACGCAAATCACCTAAGGATAATTTTGGAATTACTTAGAAAAGAGAAATTGTATGCCAAGTTCTCCAAATGTGATTTCTGGATCAGTATCGTGCAATTTCTCGGGCACGTGATTGACAGCCAAGGAATTCACGTTGACCCCGCCAAGATTGAAGCAGTTAAGAATTGGGCATCTCCTACTACACCTACAGAAGTACGCCAATTCTTAGGACTCGTCGGCTACTATCGGAGATTTATCAAAGATTTTTCAAAGATTGCAAAGTCTTTGACTGAATTAACCCATAAAAACAAGAATTATATCTGGGGAGAAAACCAAGAGTCAGCTTTCCAACTGCTAAAACAAAAATTGTGTGAAGCTTCAATCTTAGCATTACCAGAAGGAAACGATAACTTTTTCGTTTACTGTGATGCATCACATCAAGGTTTAAGAGCGGTGTTAATGCAAAGGGAAAAAGTTATTGCATATGCATCCTGACAACTTAAGCCTTATGAAGAGAACTATACCACACACGACCTTGAATTAGGAGCAGTAGTGTTTGCTCTTAAAATTTTGAGACACTATCTGTATGGCATAAAGTGTACTGTGTTCACTGATCATAAAAGTCTTCAGCATATCCTTGATCAGAAAGAGTTGAACATGAGACAACGCCGTTGGTTAGAATTGCTCGCAGATTACGATTGTGAGATTCGCTACCATCCTGGAAAGGCAAATGTTGTAGCAGTTGCCTTAAGCCAGAAAGAACGAATCAAACCACTCTGAGTCAAGGAATTAGTCATGACACTTCACCCAAAATTACCATCATAAATCCTCAAAGCCTAAACCGAAGTTGGTTACCACTCTTTGGTAATTTGAGAGACTTGATCATGCATGAATCCCATAAATTGAAGTATTCCATTAACCCAGGTTCTGACAAGATGTATCAGGATCTAAAGAAACTCTATTGGTGGCCTAACATGAAGGCAATCATCGCTGAGTATGTTGGCAAGTGTTTGACATGCTTTAGAGTTAAAGCGGAATGTCAGAAGCCATATGGCTTGCTGATACAACCAGAGATTCCTACATGGAAATAGGAAATAATAACGATGGACTTTGTTACAAAACTACCCAAAACATCAAGCGGACATGACACAATTTGGGTCATTGTAGACCACCTTACCAAATCAGCATATTTCATCCCCACCAAAGCAACAGATAGTATGGAAACCCTTACAAGGTTGTATATAAAGGAAATAATTTCATGGCATGGAGTGCCAATATCTATCATCTCGGATCATGACAGTCATTTCACATCCAGATTCTGGTAATCAATGCAGAATGCTTTGGGTACTTAATTAGACATGAGTACGGCTTATCATCCCGAGACTGATGGACAATGTGAAAGAACCATCCAAACAATCGAAGATATGCTTCGAGCCTATGTCATAGATTTTGGAAAAGGATGGGAGAAACACTTACCATTGGTAGAATTTTCTTATAATAATAGTTACCATGCCAGTATTAAGGCAGCACGATTTAAGGCATTTTATGGTCAAAAGTGCAGATCACATGTCTGATGGGCCGAAGTTGGAGATTTTTAAGTCACGGGACCAGAGATAATCCATGAAACCATCGAAAAGATAGTACAAATCCGACAACGCTTGCAAGTTGCAAGAGACCGGCAAAGGAGTTACGCCAATGTAAGGCGAAAGCCTTTGGAATTCCAAGTTGGAGATCGTGTTATGTTAAAAGTGTCACCTCGAAAAGGTGTCATCCGATTCGAAAAGCGAGGAAATCTTAACCCCCAGTACATTGGACCATTTAAGATCCTTAAAAGGGTCGGCCCAATGGCATATACACTTGAGCTTCCTGAAGAACTCAGTAATGTCTACAGTACTTTCTACGTTTCTAATTTAAAGAAATTCCTATCTGACGAATCCCTCGTCATTCCAATGAAAGAGCTTAGGCTCGATGACAAACTCAACTTTGTGGAAGAACCAGTAGAAATCATGGATCGAGAAGTCAAGCAACTAAGAAAGTCGTATTCCTATAGTTAAAGTAAGATGGAACTCTAAAAGAGGACTAGAATTTATGTAGGAACGGGAAGATCAAATTCGTGTCAAGTATCCATATCTATTTTCAAACATCACTCCATCATCCAACTAACTCTCGGGACAAGATTTCTTTAAGGTTGGGAGACTATAACAACCCACAATTTTCATCAATGTAATATCTACTTATTAAATTAAGTACAACCATTTTCATGGAAAGATTTTTTCTTTATTCCATCCATAATGTAACGTAACTTACATTACAAAGTAAACGTGCTCACGCAACCTATCATTGCCAATTTCATTAACGCTTATAGCAAGTAAACGTTATAATATGTCAAGCAATATGTTTTAATCATCATTTTATCCATACGTTATCTATTTAACGTGCTTCCCATAACGTTATATCAAAACGGATTTTAAACGTTAACGTTTATTACAAAACCCTAACTATATGTAATGTTAACATATAAAATAAATGTACAAGCTTTCAAGACATGTGTACAAGTGATCAATGCACCAAAATACAAATATAATTTCCCTCCAAATCGAATGTACAAGTCATTAAAGCACAATGTACAAATCCATGAAGCACGAATTCAAACTTTGCCATTTTCCCACCATTTTCATTCTAGTTTTCATACAAGCTCATTAGCGCAAGTTACTAGTACCTAAAGCATCACGTTTAAACCATAAACACCCCAAATCCTAAACCCTAACTCGATCTAAAAATCAAAACCCTAACCCGTAAACCCTAATGACCCAAAAACCTTTTAAACTAGTTTAAACCTATTTCAAACCAAGCTAGCACCCTTCCACCATGTTCACCACCTTGCCTAGTATCTTGATTAAGTACCTTACTCACCACCTAGGCCAACTTGAGCTCCAAGTCTCCTTATCACCTCCTATAAACCCAAAACCCCCTCCATCACTTCACACCTTGCTATACTAGTCTTCTAGCCCTTAATACTCACCCTTAGCCTTCCTTAGTCACCCCTCTCTAGTACCTTGTCCACTACTCCAAGCCATAACCTTGGCCACCAAGTTTTCGACCCCTATATAAAGCCGAGACCTCCACTTCAAACTCACCTCAAAAACACATCACACACTCAAATGAAGCTCTAAATAAGACTAAGGAGGATCAAGAAGGAAGCCTAAGCTGTTTTAAAAGCCAAGAACCAAGAAGGAACCTTTGATTCATCTCCAAATAGCAACCGGGTTGTGTTTTTGCTCCATTTTACCCATTTCTCAATTTTGTGTTCAAGTAAGCGTTTAAACTCGTTCAATAAACTCTAGAAATCTTATAGATCATGTATAAACCTTGTTTTACCTATTTGATCAAACCAAATCATGTCAAAAATCCTAAACTAAACCGAAACCCTAATCGTGCCCTAAAACCCTAAAACCTTGATTTCGTGAAATCAATAAGCTAAATCCATAAGCTGTCGTAATAAGCCATTTATATAAGCTCTCTTAACATTTTTATAAGCTTTAAATCAAATCCTAAAGTCTTAAACCCATCAGGTTAAATTTTCAAAACCAAACATGCCCATTTTTGGATTTTAAGCTCATAAGCTTATTTGATAAGCTTTAAGCTCATAAAAGTTTCTTATTTTAGCTTATTTTGATAAGCTATAAGCTGCAAAATTGATTTCGAGATTAAAATCACACTATTATGGATTTTGGACTAAAAACGCAAAACGTTTCATGCATAGGGTATATATTGTAAATTTTGAAATTATTAAATTTTCGGGCTAAAGATGTAATTATCCTAAAGTTAAACTTCGGGGGTTTGTTTTGCCATACTTGAAAGTTAAGGGTTAAATGTTTTAAAATTATATAAATAAAGGGGTTAAATTGTAAAATATATATACCAATGGTATATATTGTCATTTTCATATTCTCAAGGGTATAAAATATAATATTTTTATATTAATTATAAAAATATATTTAAATATTTAAAATCGTATAATTAAAGGGTTAAAGTATAAATTAATATATACCAAGGGTATATATTGTCATTTTCAAAACTCAAAGTAGATATTGTCATTTTTATATTCTCAAGGGTATAAAATGTAATATTTTTATATTAATTATAAAAATATATTTAAATATTATAAGACTCGATTTTATTAAAACCCGACACATTTGTCGTTATCATTCGTCGATCGAAACACTATAAAACAATTATGTTATATATTTAACATAATTTATCATCTACTAGCTTTGAAGAAACTTAAAATGATAAAATCTTATTCACTGGGGGGGGGGGGGTACTATAATGTATCACGTTTACAAGGGAGTTTCATGTGAGGGGTTTTCATTTGGGTAGACGTTTTGACGAGTTGCTGGATTTACGATTTAAAGTGTCCTAGCTCCTCAAACGTTTACTACATGACCTCTGGATTATGATAGCCCGAACAGTGATACGATGTTTTCACAAGTTAATAAACCAAATGAATAATTACGTTAAACTTTATGAAATAAAGTTTTGAAACAATCAAACTAAGACTTGACATATTACCCCAGGTTGCGTGACGAGGCTGTTTACTTCCATTTGAATTAAATTTCAAATCAAATCACTACCTTATCAAGGTGAGTTCATAGGCCCACCTTTACATGTTTTCTAAACTCTGTAGGGAGATCCATGCTATAAACATGAATACAAGTATTTTTCCAACTGTAAGTTATCCTGATGTATTATTGCCTAAGTACCTTCATTTGCCATAAGGCCCCACTATCATGAACTGTTAATTACTTGTAACCAAACGTATTGGTTGAGTAAGCGCGAATTCCGTGAATAGATCTATTAGGACTGAACTTCCCCATCCAGGATCTGGTACATACATGGCCAGCGGATGCATTTCATTTGAGGAACTCCGGGTGTTTGGCAAAGCACCCGCTAGGGCAATATCTTGTGAAAATCTTAAGGTTTCGGTGTCATGAGCTTAGTGCAATAATATAATATTGTTTACCATGATAATTGTATTCGTTACAATTATTACTATTACATTGACTTGTATTCAACTATTACATTTCAAACACTGTGAATTTCACTCAACCTTTGTGTTGACCTTTTTAGCATGTTTATCTCAGGTACTTGAGCAATCTATGGCACGGAGTGGCATTAAACTTGAGGACATCCAAACTTGTTATCATTCAAACTTTATGTTTTCAATGTACTTTGGGACCTCTTTTGTAAAACTTTGATATATTATGGAATGATAACTAATTTTCCAAAATGTCTCTTTTGAGTCGTTTTCTATGATTATGACTGTTGGTTCATGAAGTAATACCCCAAATTAGCTTCCGCTGCTATATGTCAAATAAGGGGGTGTTACAAATTCCACCCCTAAAATGTGAGGTTCGCCCCTAGATCTTTAGGAATTCAGGTATCCATCTTTGATACCTAAGATAGTTTTACCTTTAGCTTTCTCGAGTTAATATCTAAGCAATTACATGTGTCGCATTCATGGATATGTTCGTGCATATGTGATTTTGTCGCCTTTTATAGAGCATTGGTATCGGTTAAAATTATATGAGAGTGTACCTAAATTCTAGAACTTGTTTTTGTGATGCATCCCAAGACCGCATAGGGAGTATTAGATTTGCTAAATGATAAGAGGCATTAACCCGTAATTGACAGTTCATGAATCATGGCATAGTGGGTTATCTCTACTTTAGGCAAAAACGTAATCATGAAAAAATGTACACTATGCGTCCAATTTTGTAAAACAATCATATGTTTCTCCCACAAAAACTTGTAAATTAATAATTGTAAAACATGGGGCTATGAACTCACCTTGAGTGAGTATAATGATAATTTAATATCACAAATGAAAACGCGTCACGCTAACGCCCGAATGCAACCTAGTTAATATAGGTCGAATCAGTACTTAAGTACGTTGTCTAACAACAATGGTATATAATCCTATATAGTTATCATCGTACTATCGTTCAGGCTATCATAATTTAAGTCTAATCGTTTACGTGAAATCGTATTTATAAAGTAAAAAACGTTTATAATAACGCCTTTAGCAAAAATGACATAACTTTGTTGTTTTACGTCCGTCCCTAGTAATATAGCACTTCGATAACTAATAACATATATATTCTATATAGCTATATCACCATCTAATCGTTTATGTGAAATCATATTTATAAAGTAAAAATGTTTATAATTATGCCTTTAGCAAAAATGACATAACTTTGTCGTTTTAAGCCCGTTTCTCTCGTTTCTTAAGCCCACACTTTCGTATTAAGACGAGTGATCATAAAATCACATTTTTACATTTTTGAGATTTTGTGATGAATAGTGTTTTACTGTTCATAACAGCTATAAAATCATTTTTATACTTTTAATTAACGTATAACCCGTTTTATTCGTATCTTATTCGTTATAGCTCCGTTTTTAGCGATTCTTTCGAACACGTTCTCGTAATTGAAAGTTTTATCATATTATTGATGTTTACAAAGTATAAGTTTCTGCCATGAATAGTAACTTTTTATAAAATTTGTTTTATAAAGTATTTAGCGTCGTAAACTCGTAACTAGCGTATCTTCTTCGTTATAAATCGGATTTTCGAGTTTCTTATCATTTTGGAATCCTCATGAGATGTACTATATTTATAAAACATAAAAGGGCTGTTAACAAATTCGGACCAAAACATAAGGTTTGAGGTTTTGTGATTTAGACATGTTTTAAGCTTGATTTTAGTACCATTTAGCTTCAACACCTTATTACAACTACTTCACAACATTTCTATCTTATGTTTTACATATATAAAATCCATTAGGTCATACTTTGCTCAAGAATATCCAAGATAACAAGATTAACATGTCATTTACATCATTTTCACTTGTAACATATTAGGTTAATTATTAAAACCCTAATTTGTACTTATATATGTTAATACTTAACCAACATGTTAAAACACTTATACCTTCCTTTTAACATGATATTATCATCCATATGACATGTAAATAAGTGTACAAAACAATGATCATAAGTAAAAATTCATTTTACATATTCAAAAGTACCCTAAATGGTGATTTAGCTAAATATAACATGTGAACACATAAAATCTTAGTTATGAAAAGATAAAGCCTTATATATAACCTTGTGTGGATGAGTAGAGAAGAGAATAACAATCACACCCTTGTGATTAACACTCTTGGCTTGAAAATATAGGATGAAAACCCTAATTTTCCAAAGAAACCCTTATCTTCCTTTTCTTGCTTCCTTCCTTACAAATGGTTAACCAATGCTTGCAAACACCTTAGAAGGTCTTAGGAATGATGTGTGTATGGTTGTATAAGTGGTATAAAATTTTGTATGGATTGTGTAAGAACACAATTTTGAGCCGTGGGTTTGTAAAGGGAGAAAGAGAGGTTTTATTTTGTTTACACCTTTGATATGATCTTCTATGTGTTAGTTGCTAGCTTTTATAGTGAAAATATCTTAGTAACTCAACCATGGTTACTTACTAACCCTTGTGTAAGAGCCCATAGGGGGGGAGTGGGTTCTTACAAGGTGTAAGTGAAATGGTTCCCTAAAATGGGAATCATCCCATGAATTCAAGGAAGGTACTTGGAATTAGATATTTTCTTGGTCCTATCCTTATGAATCCGGCCACATAGGCTCCCATGTGATGTTATATTGATTATTTTGTGTATTGGGTATAATCGTGGGTATTCGTTTAAGCGTAGTTAGGTTTTGGTGCTTCCGGGAATGCCGAAACGCGTTTTATCGCGAAACGTAAGCATTTTACGTAACCAATAAAAATAAAATGTGCAAAGTTATTAATTATCCTCATAATAATCATATAACACTTGCTTGATGTAAACATTTAATCGTTTAATGCCCGTTTACATTGAATGATCATTTTTAGTTTACGCGATTTAGCTTAACGTTTACGATTTAAAAGCAAACGCGTAAAACCCTAAAAATAAATTGTGAATTACATAATGTCGTACAATGACCTAAAACACAAGGTGTTATAGTCTTCCCTCGTTAAATGAGCCTTGTCCTTAAGGCTTATGACACGGCACTTGACGACGGTGCGATCTTGGTGAAAAGGTGTGGATATTTCTTCCTAAATTGATCTTCCCGCTCCCATGTAAACTCAGGACCTCGCTTAGAGTTCCATCAAACCTTGACAATTGGGACACGGCTTTGCCTCAATTGTTTGACTTCGCGATCTATGATTTCTACTGGCTCTTCAACAAAATGGAGCTTGTCATCCACTTGGAGTCCTTCAAACATAACGACTAATGGATCGTCATAATAACATTTCTTCAAGTTGGATACATGAAACGTATTGTGGACCCTGCTCAGCTCTTGAGGAAGCTCAAGCTTGTAAGCAACGGCTCCAACCTTTTTCAACACCTTGAAAGGTCCGACATATCTGGGGTTTAACTTCCCCCGTTTGCCAAAACGTACGACCCCTTTCCAAGGCGAAACCTTAAGCATAACTTTATCTCCAACTTGAAATTCCATCGGTTTACGCTTTAAGTCAGCGTAGCTCTTTTGTCGATCGCGAGTGGTTTGAATCCTTTGTTTAATCTGGATGATCATCTCCGTTGTTTCTTGCACTAATTCTGGACCAGTGAGTTGAACTTGTC
>BQNB010125127.1:0-19821 GCA_026074375.1 Tanacetum coccineum
AAAGTTACCAATGAGGTAATGAAAACAATACATTATGTCAACACAAATAAGTTGTAGTTAGGTAGTTAATTATCAAGAAAAATCATAAAAAGAGAAAAAAATATTTGAAAATGGGAAATCGGGTGTTTTATAACTTGTGATCTCTTAACTCTCTCAACAAAACTCTTTGCTACTTTTCAAAGGATTAGTTTGGGAAAGTTTCGAGGTATTTGGTTATAAGGCATGTGATATTGCGTGAGGACACACAATCGTTTAGTTTGGGGAATTTTGATAAGTGTAAAATACACATATCCGTTTGTACCTAAAATAACCCAAATAAACCCAAAACAGTCTAAAAATGGCAAAAATGTGCTTGTATTTGTGTTTTGTGTGTGCAGGTACGGATATATCAAAAATCACAAGAAAACAGTCAAAAACAGGCAAGCACGGACACGGGAATCAGAAAAGTACAAAAAGAAGCCAAAGATTCAAAGCCGAAGCAGAAATGTCAAGCCTTCAGTCAAAATCAGTCAAACAATGATCAACAGCAGTCAACCACTAAAATGACAAAACCCACAATATTTCATTTCAACCCTCAAAATCTCACAAAAGTCCAAAATGGCCCCTCACCTCTTATTGGGCCCTAGAACCCTTAACGGGCCTGAAAAACCCTAAAATTCTATAACCGGATCCAAGCCCATAACCATAAGCCCAAAACCTAGTCCACTTCCCTTTTATATAAACCACAAGGACCGATTTTGCAATTCCTGAAACTCCTTTTATAACTAGAAAGAGAGAAAAGAAAGAGAGGGGCCAATTGTGCTAATATGTCAAAGTTAAAACTGAATTACCTCGTTCAGTTATAAACTTGGCGCCAAGACCCAAACACTATTCATCATCGTCTCCATCTTTACCCATGGGTAAAACAAGGGGCAAATCCAAATTAAGGGGTGAATAAGTCAATTCAAGAGCTTGTCTACAAGATGGCAGGGAGAGTTTAGTCTAATCAAGTGATCTCATTAGCTCACTCTGATGAGGAGGCCACGTCAGAGCAAGAAAAGCACAAGGTTAAGTGGGATTTGCTCTTGGATCACTCATATAATTAAAACAATGTCACATCAATGGAATGACACGCTGGCGATCCTTAGTTACACACAAAATGATCAAACAGCTCAAAATCATTTGGCAGTGATTAGAAGAATCAAGGTTGCGGATTGAAGGACACGGTGCGGATTGAAGGCAAGGATCTGTGTTTTAGTGACCCTAAAGCTTCTTTTTGCAGTCACCTATAAAAAGGCCTCAGCTCACACACGCAGATACCTATTTTACCTTAATTTCCTTTTTTCTAGTTTTTTAAATTTAGGTTAGCTTAAATATGCTTATTGTAATTTGTCATTTGAATTATGTAATCTTCTTTATGTAATGAAATAATGTCCTTAGATTAAATAAATCCCGTTTTACCTTTCAAATTCTCTCAAAGCCTTTTTACTCAAAAGCTCAATCTTACTCACATAATAAAGCTTTAATAAGCTCTTTTCCACTCTCAAGAGTCTCTAAGCTCTTACGGGAGCTTACTGAACCAATTTTCTTATCAATTTAAGAATCGAGCTTAAAATCTATATGTTACCTTTTGTTAAGAGAAGTTGGGAAAGACTTAGAAAGGGGAGCTTAATTTGAAGAGCTCCCAAGAGGGGGGGGGGGGGAACACGGGGGGGGGGGGGGCGGGGGGGGGGGTGGGAGGGCGGGTGAGGGGGGGTGGGGATAGGGGGGCGGAGGGCGGGGTGTGGGGGGGGAGGGGGGGGGGGGGGGGATTGGGGGGAGAGACAGGTACGGGGCGGTGGGGGGGGGCGGGAGCGTGTAGCTGTTATTTTAGCAGTAGCTTCTGTTTAGCTGAAGTTAAAGGTAAGTTACCTTTTAAATTCCTTGTTTCCTTACTTATTTAGCTTAAATTGCTTATTAGAGTAATACTGCTTATTTGCTTATTCTCCTATCTTATTAGTGCTTAATTCTCTTTACTTGTGCTTATTAATCATTAATCTTAATCTGTTTTTAGCCTAATCATAATAGATCTTAGTTTTTCATAGTTTGTCTTAAAAAAGTCATAAAAAGCCAAAAATATGGTAGCATAGTGTAGATCTTATAATTTAGCTTAATTAATTATTGAAATATGTTTGTTAAGCTTGATATAAGCTAGTAGTAATCTGGTATTAAGGAGTTAGGCATTAGTTTTCAAAATCATAAGCTATTTCAAAATTCTGTCAATTTAAAGGGGTGTTTGGCATTAGCTAATTTGACCTCATTAAGTCAAAAGGTTTTGTGCATTTTATTTGAGTTAGCTTGGATTTCATTTATAATCAGTAGGAATAGAGATTTTAGAGTTAGATTTTCAAAATATAAAAAGTTATGGCCTAATTTGTCATCTCAGCACCAGGGCAATTTTTAGCTTAAGTTTTGATTGCTTAATTTGAATCTAAGCTCTTTGAGCTTTTGTTTTTGTGTGCATTGTGTTTTGCCACACTCAAATTGAGTGTCTAAGTGCAGGATTACTACTAGGAAATCCTGCATTTTATCATTTGGCCTTTGCCAATTGCACCAGCAGTGGTAACTAAAGTACCGACTGCTGTCGAGGGCTGTATAGAGTGTAAGGCATGGTATTAAGTAAACGTTGAGGGGTGGAGGAAGGTGAGAGATAGAGTAATAGAAGGATTCAGGTTTGTCTAGATTGTGACCTTTGGCCAATGTGTCTCTATAGTTAGTTTAGTCTCATCCCAAGTTTACGCAGTGGTGATAGTCTTGGGATTAGTGGTTAGTAGTGTGGATAGGGCCGTGGAAGAGTGGGTCGATACATGTTACACACTACGACCGCGACTTTCTTGAATTAGTTTTTTAAAGTCATTAAAGTTCGAAAAACCCAAAAATAGTAGCTAATAGTTGATACTTGCAAAATTTGATTTCTAGCTGGAGTGTTTTGTTTTTTCTCATTTTAAATAAGTATCTATAATGTTGTTTGTCAAGTTTTTGTTTTGTCAAAGCTCATTTCTGTCTTTGCTTTTTGAGCAATTGAGCTTATTAAGTTTTAGAGTTTATTGTTTTATTTCCTGACTTTGCTCCTTTAATCATCATTTTCAGTTGTCTTCTATTAGTTTTAGCTCAAATTTCTTTCCATTTATAGATTAAGCATATCAAAAGCTCTCAGGATCTTCTTTTACTTTTAAATTTAAGCTTAAATTGAGCTTGTTGCAGCTTATTTAGTCTAACCAAAGGGAAACCCTTAGTTTCTGTAAACAGCTTAATAATAATCTGTTAAGAAGCTTATTATGTGTTTTCAGACTATAGGTGCTTTTGTTTAAAGTTTGTTCTCTCCACTTATTTTATAACTTTTGCTTCTTAAGTTTTTGCTGAAAACACTTTTTAGTTATCATCCTTATTTTTAAGCCTAAAAAGTGACTTAGTTTGAAGTCGGGCTTGTCTCAGGGGTTTGTTTTGCACTTTAAAGTGTTCTCAGGTATCCATCCGTTAGTTAGTTAGCTTTTCTGTTAGTCCTTTAGGGATTTGCATAATTAGTCCCTAGTTAGTTTAATTAATTTTAATTAGTAATTAGGGTTTAGCTTTTAATTAGTTTAATTAAGGTTTAAATAAAAAGTAAAAATTAGGACTTTTATTTTTATTAAATTTCTGCATATTTTCTTTATTTAGTATAATTTTTATAAAATTTTTTAGGATTTTATTTTTAATAGTTTTATTACTTTTAAAGTTTTTAATTAGTTTAAATCTTAGAAAATTCATATCTTTAAATCTAAAAACCCAAAAATAGTAATTCTTTTTTTTCTAAAATTTTTCCTTTTCTTTGTATTTTTATTTTTTTATTTTTTTTTAAATAAAATCTAATATGGAAACCAAAAGAAAAAAAAATTTTAATTTTAATTATTTTTTATTTTTTTTATTTTTAGGATTTAATTAGAATTAAATACACTTATCAGATCTCACAAGTCACCTACCGCAGAGCTTGTACTGATGTTGGCTTTAGAAAGGATTTCCATCCGTTATTGTAATACTTTAGTATCACTATTGATGTTTCAGCAATATCACAAGGATAAGCATATGACTCTTAAGTATTACGTTTGTTTTCACAGTGAGCTCAGCAAATATAATTGAATACTGTCATAGCGAGATTTTATGGATGATCTCCTTTGCTCTAGACTCAATAGGCACAATTGGTTTTAGTAATCGGAGGCCTGGAGAAGACTGCCACCTTTTCATTAACCAACTGTTTTTTTTACTCGAGTGAGAAAGTCAATAGAAATGCATGTAATCTCCGTGAGAAATGAAACAAGAGTCTTTTGAGAGACCTTGAGTGGCTAGGGAGGGTTGTGCATTGCGTCACTGGGTCCATGATGACTGTCTTCAATTATTAAACCCAAAAGAACAGCTTAGTGTTTTCCTTACAGTTATATGTATGACCTGTTTCGGGCCTAATTGAGGAGGGTTTCTTTCTTTTCACCCTTTATCTTACCTTTTCTTTTTCATTCTTCAACCCCTTCAGTGCTTACTAAGACTTCATGACTAGTACCTTGTTGGAGTTGTTCCAGTACTAGCTCCATCTCAGTCGGCACTATTCCTTTTTCTTACTTTTACTCCTTTTTATCATACCTAAGGACTTCTATTCTAACTAATAGAATGTCCCTGGGTAGATCCATCCAGTTCTGGCTGGATCATGGGAACGAACACCTAAACTTAACCACCTTATAACTCTAAGTAATTAAATACATTGTCGGTCTTTTGGTATTGTTCACAGCCTAAACACCATTTGAAAACATCGATCAAGGTACTTTGATATAAATCCAAACATTTAGTACCTCTATGGTTTTACTATTTAGAAATGCTTCCCCTGCATATGTGCATCGATATTCGAAAATGTTTAGCATATACGAGGAAGAAGCTGCACTAGAGTCATTAAAATAACATTTTACAAAGTATATATTTTTAATCCATTTTTTCTCCCGTTTTCAAAAATGTTTAAATCGTCATATATTTAGATATAATTGATTCAAAATATGTATGAAAAGTATTTGGGGAGAAAAATGTTGTAATTTATATATCAAGCTTTTATTCGGAACATTTTAATGTTCCCTCTCAATTTCTGAGGGTATTATGTGGTGTTTGAGTACGTTAATTTGAAATTTTTTGAATTTACTAAGAAATTCTTGAAAATTCGTACTCAAACACTATATTAGCCTATATTTAAGTCTACACTACACATTTATATATTCACAAGATTATGTATGAGACAGGACCTGAAGCGTTCAAACCAAAAATGACAAAGTCATTTTGTCCATGTCAGCAATCTACAGTCCGTCTCGATAATCTCCATTTAGAAGTTGTCTTAGCTTCCCCCGAACCAGCAATCCTTTCTTGAGTAGATTCAAAGCTTTCTTGCAAGCCGCATTAAGAAGACTTGATGTATAAAGCCCAAATATCCAAAGTACACAATTAATTCAAAACCGTAACACCAAAGTCAATTAAGTCCCGGATGTCCGCATTTCTCCTTACACGATAGTGATGATATAAATTGCAACACCAAAGTCAACTAAGTCTCGGATGTCACAATTATTCCCTCTAAGTAGTCGAAATGATAACACCTAAGTCAACTAAGTCCCAAATGTACACATTTAAATCCTCTAAATAGACAAAATGATACCTCCAAAGTCAACTAAGTCTCGGAAGTAGACATTTCTTCCTACATGGTACTGACTATCTAAAAGAAGCATCATACCTATGTGCACCTCTTTTATCAAATATTTCTATTTCTTTTAAGAATAAGCTTAGAGATTGACCGGTCAGGTAAAACATTAATTGAATCAAAAAGAACTCTTCACACGTTTTAAATAATTATTCTCCCAACACTTCCCCCTGGAACTCAAATGATGCATACTAAATGATAACGAGATGTCTCTTCCCCATTGTGATTGAAATAGTGCACCCAAAAGAAACAAAGAAGGCCTAAATCAAAAGAAGATGTCTATGAAGACAAGCTCAAAAGAACGCCATGGACTCTATCATGTATACATCTACTCCTTCCCCTTGCTGGTTTTGACACCTCAGAATCAGCAAAACCCTGTATGCACACGTACGAGATCGTGTTTGAAGAATAAATAAGCTTAGATCTATCCCGTGAGAATCAACTTCAAGGCTTTTAAAACTATGAAAGTATTTCCACACATTCCTAAGTCTTTTACTACTATGAAGTGTTGGCAATATTGATCGAATGTAGTTTAAAGCCTGAATTCACTAAGTCTTAAATTGCAAATAAGTCCCTAAAGTTTGAAACAAATGACATCTAAAGCCCTTGTAGTTAATATAAATTAACTCCCCATTAAATTGTTATCCGTCATTATCAAATTTTTTATCCGTTTATTCCGTGACTTATTTTGAAAGACCGTTTTAAAAGATTATTTGATGACACTTTCTCCCCCTCAAATAATGACCTGTTCTCTATTTAAAGAGTTGTTGTCATTATTTGAGTGGTCGAATTATCTTTGAAAATCTTTTTATGATTACTGAAAACACTAATTCATTGTGAAGACAACTTTTTACCAATAAAAATAAGATTTCTCTTATTTTAACAAATAAATGCACTGACACATACACTAATTGTATAAAGAAAGCACGGGTTGTGTTGCAAAGTAAACACAAGCCTTTGAATGAATGTGAAGTAATTCATTCCCGAGAAAATAAATTCCCGTTATGAGGTCAAGTTTTCTTTTTGAAATACTTGCCTATAAGATGATGACCGGGTTGCTATCGGAAATAATAGCAAGCCATTTTGGCATGTTTTAATTTTTTTTAAACTTATGCTCGAACTTCATTTACAGCCTCGTATCATTATTAAATGACATTTCTAAGGCCGTAAATTTTATCGATTTTCAAAAGACATGCCAGAGATACATATTTTTATAATTTTCTGATTTTTTAATTTTTAATTTTCTTTTTGAAAAGTTTATATAAAATGAAAAATCTTTTTTGGTTTTTCTGATTTCTTAAATACATATAATACATAGGATATACCGTGAGTAACCACCCTTACTCGTTCTCTTTCTCTGTTAGACGTTTTAGCATTTCCGGAGACATGCTTCTTATACTGAGCTTTTCGATCAAGAAATTGAATCTTTCTCTTATCAAGGGTTTGGTGAAGATGTCAGCCAGTTGATATTCTGTCCGAAAAAAGTAAAGTTCTACTATTCCATTCTCCACCTGCTCCTTTATAAAATGGTAGCGTACATCGATGTGCTTTGCTCTTGAGTGTTGAACGTTGTTGCAACATAAAGCAATCGCACTTTTGTTGTCACAGTACAGAGGAATCTTATTGAATTGAAAGCCATAATATGTTAGCTATAAACGCATCCATAGGATTTTAGCACAGCACCCAGACAAGGTAATATATTCAGCCTTTGTACTCGAGATCGCAGTGCTTTTTTGCTTCTTGGAAGACCAGCTAACAAGTTTGTCACCTAAGAATTGAGCGCTTCCTGATGTACTGCGTCTAGTGTCTTGACACCGGTATCCTTCGAGTACTAGAGACCCATGTTAATGGTTCCCTTTAGGTATTGAAAGATCCGCTTAACCGCATTTAAGTGCTTTTTGGTAGGCTTTTCCTGATACCGGGCACATAAGCAGACTGCATAAATAAGGTCGGGTCTACTGGATGTCAGATACATAAGGGATTCAATCATGCCAGGGTAAAGTGTAGCATCAACTGGTTTCCCTTATAGATCTTCATCCAGTTTACTCTTTTCTACCATAGGTGTGTCTACATAATCACTAGTTAGCATACCATATTTTTTTAATTATTTCATAAGCATATTTTGACTGGTTTTGGAAGATGCCTCTAGGACTTTGAGAGATTTGTAATCCTAAAAAGAATGACATTTGCCTCATCATCGACATCTTGAACTTAGTGGTCATCAAATTAGAAAACTCATTACACAAAGCGGTATTAGTGGATGCAAATATTATATCGTCAACATAAATTTGTACCAGTAATAAGTCGTTTCCTGTTTTCTGTATGAAGAGTGTTGGATCCACTACACCTTTGGAGAAATGTTGTGAAATGAAGAAACTTGACAACATGTTGTACCATGCATGTGATGCTTGTTTGAGACCGTAGAGGGCCTTTTTAAGCTTGTACACATGCGATGGGTTATCCCGATCAACAAATCCTTCTGGTTGAGAAACGTAGACCTCTTCTTTGAGCTCGCCATTTAAGAAAGCCGTTTTGACGTCCATTTGGAAGATCGTCATATTCTTGTTGGTTGCATTAGCTATGAAGATACAGATGGCCTCTATTCTTGCAACTGGTGCAAATGATTCCTCAAAATCAATACCCTCCTCTTGCCTAAATCCCTGAGCAACTAGTCTCGCCTTATTCTTTGGTACCCCGCAAAATTCATCTGTCTTGACCTTGTAAATCCATTTAAGTTTGATCAACATGACTTTGTCTGGACACGGCACCAATTCCCAAACTTGTAGCCTTTCAAATTCATGAATTTCTTCTTACATTTCATCGATCCATGATGGTTCGGTCATTGCTTGTTTGAAGTTCTTAGGTTCTACAGAAGTTAGGAAGGCATCAAAATAGCACCACATAGCGTCAGTTTCGAGTTGCTTTCTCGTGGAGACAGAACGAGAAGGATCACCGATCACGTTTACTATCGGATGATCCTTAGTCCATCTACTAAGGTGTTCAAATAGAGTGTGGGATGGTCTCACATTCGATGGCGATCCATGAGAAGTCGAGTCTTCATGAAGAGATTCATGAAATGGATCATCATGAAAATGTGGTGTTTTTGGCGATTCTTCAAAACCTTGAGAAATAATTGGAGAATGTTCTTGTTCTTGTGTTGATGGAATAATAGTTGATGGTGCATCTAGGTCAATTGACGTAGACACTGGTAATTCAGTTATATCAACAGCTCTTGGTGCAGCAGCTACTGGAACTAGAAAAAAACAATGATTGAAGGATTGAAGTATTCATCGAACATGGGTTGGAACAAAAGATCCCAATCATCTCTATTTGGTGGATTACAAGGTTGTTGAGGAATAGGGTTTGGAACGAGTCCTGAACTGGTTGTTACAGGAGTCATAGATTGAAGCCCGAGTCCTTAACTAAATTTTTCAAAAGCCATTGCTGTCAGCTCATCGAACGTCACATGAATTGTTTCCATAATTTTCCGGGTTCTTCTGTTATAGATTTTAAAAGCTTTCTTTGCAAGCGCGTATTCAACAAAAAATACCAATATCGGCCTTTGCATTTAGTTTACCCAAATCCTCACTGTCATTGGTCGGATAATAGAGTTAACTAATGACACGAAGAAACGATAAATCCGGCTTCTTGTCATGCATCAGGTTATAAGGAGTTTTGTTGTAGCGGAGACGGATCAAGGAACGGTTTTGGGTATAACAAGCTATGTTGATTGCTTCGGCCCATAAAAACATAGGAGCTTTTAAAAATATCAACATTGTGCAAGCAGCTTCCACAAGAGTTCAGTTTCACCTTTCGAAAACGTGTTGTTCTGGTGGGAGTTCGAGCACAGATTGTTTGATGCAAAATGTTGTCATTTTCATAGAAATCACATTGAGTTGATATTTCAAATTTGTTCCATTATTGCTCTAACATTACGGATCTGTGCATTCTAAACGAACTTGGATTTTTTAATGCACTTGATGATCAGCGTCAGGATGCTTCATTCCTTTGATATCAAGAATCGGACCCAAGTAAATATTGAGTAATCGTCAACAATCACCAAGATATACTTTTTCCCATTAATGCTCTCCACAAGCATCGGGCCACAAATATCCATATGCAAATGATATAGTTTCTCTTGATTATTGTTTCAGCTTGGGTTGATGATGAGGCATTTCTTGCTTTTTCCTAATGAACAAGCAGGAACACAGATTATCTTTCTGAAATTTAAGTTTTGGAATGCCTTGAGCAAGACCGTCTTTAGCTAGATTGTTAAGAGTACCGAAGTTAAGATGCGATAACCGACGGTGCCATAACCAGCTCTTAGTCTTTGATGCTTTTGATAGAAGATAGACCAGAGAAGTCTTTAGCATTTCATCAAGAGAAATTATGTAAAAATTTGTGTCTCTAGATCCTGAAAGCAACACCTTCTAAATTCTGAATAAAGCAAGTGTTTTTCCGAAAAGAAACCCCAAGATCCGCATCACAAAATTGTCCAATAGAAAACACGTTATGTCTGAGCCCCTCAACATAGTATACCCTTGAGACAATTACGTTTCCCAGCTGATAGTCACCATACCCTATAATTTTTGCAACTTGGTCATTTTCAAATCGAACAGTTCCCAGAAACTTACTGACGAAGTTCATGAACTGAGAGCGGTTCCCTGTCATATGTTTTGAACATCCACAGTCCAGATACCAGAGAACAATCTGGATAACCTATCATTGACAAGAGAAAGAAGGAGATGATACCCCCAATTATTGTTTTAAGCATTGGATCCCCACACATATGATTGGGTTCCGAAGTTGTTAAGCAATTTTTAGATTTCATTCTTATGCCTTTTTTTACTCGAACATACTGATTTTATTTGTTTTGGGTCTCATACTATAGGCGACTTATCTTTGGTTTTGATGTTTCAAATGAAATTATAAGGTGGTTTCCTTAAGAGGGCCTCAACTTAATTTATTTAGGAGTGAACTAGTTAAAGGGCACGAATTACCAACTATAGTGAAAAGTCTTCCTGTTGGTTTCTACTTAAGTCCTACGTCAGTGAACACTTTACCCGTAGGTTTCCAAATATTTTGCACTTGGCTTCTCTTTGAGTTAGATTTAGATTTAGCATGCATATTCACATCATTCACAAAATCAAGGAAACACACATCATGATTTGCATCAAACATACATTGCTTACATTTAACATAAATTAACTGAGAATTCGCATTTAACATAGTATGCTTAACATTGTCATCACAAATAGGTTCTTTAACATGATTCTTTTTATTCACTTTCTTAGGTTGGGCTTATACTTTATTCTTTTTGTTGCTACTTAGTTTTTGCAAGATCTTATCATTCTTTTTATTGCTTGTAGGCTGTGATATGCAAGTACTAGTAGAACACTTCAATCTTATAGATGACAACACATGTATGTTAGAATCGGATGTTTTAATTGACTCAACTTGTTTGATGTTGCTTGAGGATGAGAGAGGTTCAAAAAACCTAACTTTCTTGACCTTATTCATAGGTGTGATATCAACCTTTTTCTCACTAAGTTTAATCGCATTAGGGCACGTATCTTGAACATATACAAGTGACTCTTGAATTCGTGTGGCATGCTTACAGGCAAGGTCTAACACATTATCAACAGGCTGTTTTGCCTTAGCCTGTTCGACTATTCCCAAATGTATGTCAGCTTGTTCCTGAGTATGCTTAAGATAGTATATATGAGCTTCCCTATTTTGCAATAACCTAGGAGCTAAAGGATCTAAGTCGAGTTTGAACATGCCTAGAGCAACAGTGGTGGCAATTGGTATTTGTGAAGCATTTTCAACTTCTTTACATTTTAATTTTCGTAAATCGTTTTTTTTTTAATGTCGTAATCACATCAATCCCCTTGTCTTGAATTTTGCGTTTTAATTCCACATTGTTTAGATCTTAGTGTTCATTTGAGTCTATCAAAGAGTCATTGTGTTCCTTAGAGAGAGCACGTGTCTTTTTAATTGAATCAAATTGATCTTTGTAAATCTTTTTCAAATGCCCAATTTCTTTATGTAAACGCTCATTTTCAAAAAGTAATTTTGCCACACTATGCTCTAATTCAATGTTTATGGTCTCAATTTCTTCCATTTCATGTTTGACTTTCTTCTTGTCATTTCTTCTCTCATCGTTTTGATAGGTCCTGCTACTACAAATTGTAGTGTCTTTAGTTGTTGCTGAGCTTTCAAATCATTATTTATCAATATTTCTGGATAAATTTCAAGAAAGCATTTTGTTTAGTTATTAATGATCCTTTTGAAAAATTTCTTGATTGAGTTTCATTGTTAACTCAAGAGAAATGCAATGTTTTTCAAGTTGTGAATAACTTTTTGAAAGATCATTATACGAACTTTGTTTGTTCAAAAGCTTAGCATCAAGATCTACATACTTCACACAAGATTCACTACTTTGCATTTCCATATTCACATCATAAAAAAACAGCAGAGCAGTGTAATTCATCACACATATCATAACATCTTGAGACATGATATTTTGTAAGAGTCGATCATTTTCAAGAAAAAATTATTTCTTTTGAATTTCAAAACACTTTTTATCTACAAAATACCGTTAAACAGTAGCTTCTATATGTTTAAAAACTGTTTGGGACTTCCGTTATTCTCATTTAAAAGTCTTTATCAAAAAACATTGAATATGTCTTTTAAGTCTTTAGAAAAATGGAATTAGTTACATTCAAAAAAAAATAGTTTTTGTGTGTTCAAAACCCCATTCCCCTTCTGTAATAGCATCAGGTGTAATTCGCTTTTTCACCACAGCATCAAATTGGCCATGATGGTATTTAAGCTTTATAAGGCTTGTATTAACCAGGCTTACCTTAGGAAGGTCCTGAGAAGCCTGAATTTTGACAAGTGACGAAGCAGATTAGTCAGTATTAGGGTGAGAAGTTTGTAACCAGAAAGCTTATTCATCAGACAATTTTTGTTGTGGAACAAAATGTTTACCAAAATCTTCAGATAATCGATTTAACTCAGCATAATTAATTGGAGTTGTATTAACTTTCTTTTCTTTTGAAATTGGGTCGTTTTGTTTTGCAAGCATTTTGGATCGACTTCTTCTAAAATCAATGTCTCTTCATCATCAAACACAGGACTAGCAACATGTTTATCAAAAATAACACTACCATCATACAAGGTTGGTTTGATCCGTTAAGCTTTCTTAAGATAAAATAGATTTTGATAACCTAGAGCTTGTTTGTGAGCATTATCATAAAAAACTTGTGGCTTTGTTAACATGTGCACTTGATGCGGTTGTCGTAAGGGACTTCTACAAGAAGTTTTATAACTCCCTAGGCAGAGTACCTAACCGTTGTAGTAGTAGTATAGGCAGAATGGGGGTTTGTATCGTTCTTTGGGGAATAGGGTGGAAGGTTGAACATGACTAACAGTAATTTTAAGGTTGAGATAAGATTCTTTTTGTGTTTTTATATTTATAGAAAAGCAAGTAAATCTATGGTTTGAGAGGTTGGTTTGTTTAACTACTAATTAAACCAATATCTAATCTACTGGTGATAACTTTATGATAATTAAATGTATTTACTTAATCATGCAATACTTATCAGATTGCTTCTCCTAATTCTATTGCCTTGTCACACTTGTGATGATATGTGTAAGTATTTCCTAGGTCATGAACGGATTACACGAACCCGCCGTCTATTTAATATTCCGTTAGGGCAATGCACAAGTAAGGTAGTATAAAGACTATTACAAGGCCCCTAAGAGTACATTAAATGCATGTGAAATATCTTAAGAAGGATCAACCATATAAAGGGGCAAGGTAGTATGAAGACTATTACCTGATAGTATCCTTTCTACGCACTCGCGTTTCCCTATACGTGTCTACAATGATACAATAAAAAGCTAGTTTTCTAGAACCTAACACGCACAATCATCAATCAAGAAGTAACAGTAAAAGGATCTACAATCCGACTTTCATGCAATCATAAGCAAATATAAAAGAGGGTTTAGCCTCACATGTTATAAAGAAAGCAAAGAGATAAATTAATCATGCAACACATAGACATATTAAATGATTACTGATAGATACCCTTACTTGAATTAAAACATGGATTCAAGGCAGTACAATAGGGTTTTGAGGCAAAAATGACCTATGAAGCTGCTACAAGAGCTAGGGTTCGTCTCCCAAAAGTTATACAAAGTTACACACTTGAAACCCTAAAATCAGTTTAGTATATATAGAGATATCACTGCGACGGCGTCGCATTGTAATCCTAACGCCGTCGCTACGTGGATGATTCTAGATCCTCATTGAGTCGGCTACGTCCTGACGCCGTCACTAAATCTTCGACGCCGTCACTAGATGGATCACGACGGCGTTGCTTTATGCCTGCGATACCATCTCCACGTTCTGTAAGCAATACTTCTTTAAGGATTTGGTATAGGTCCGTAATCTCATCTCTGTCTTCTCCAAATGAGCCCAAGTCACGTGTGTTCCCTCTAAATGCCATCCAAGTGCTAAAAACCCGAAAACAAATGATTAAGTATATAATCTGGGCATATTTGCATGATTTAGGGGGTTAAATGACCCCGAAATAGTGTATAAAATGACACCTCCTCAAATACCCCTACACTTGGGATTTGCTTGTCCTCAAGCAAATGGGCTTTTCTACCTAGACAATAGCAATATGAGGGTCATTTAACCTACTCTTTAAAAGTATTTACTACACAACTTTTGAACTCGTAATTGAAAGCATGGAAAGCATACACTAGCACCTCACATAAGTGTTTGGGATTCTCTCTTTCTCCCGGGTGTATAATAAATTATAACAACTATGAGAAAACGGAAAATCAACACTCATTACCTGTCATAGCATAAAAATTACCATAGGATTGGTAAAGGATCCAAACTTCCACCGCTAGTTTGGTTCAAGCATTTTCATTACTATCTAAGAGGTCTTTTAAAGGGTTGTGGGGTGTAGGTGTCAGATAACATTAATCGAAACAGAAATGGATGGGATACATTTGGGGTTACTTTTAGGTGAATTTGGAGAGAATTGGTTAGCTAATTATTTTTACGAATACACGCTGTGTTGGTTGCTCTAAGCAAGACTCGGAAGATGAGATATACATAACTCATTAACAACTCCGCATCAATCTCTTTTCTTTTTCTTTTCTTGAATCTATGATAAACATAAACATAAGCAAATGGCTGCCTGCACATTTTTTTTACTTTTTTTATATATACATCATGGGGGTTTTCTAGATACACCCCTACACTTGAACTTTTAAGCTTAAACGAGGTTTCAATTTCACTAGTCGTTGGAGAAACGACCCGGGTGATCATATTTACCCGGTTAAATATACGTATTATATATTATATTATATATATTTTTGAGAGTGAATTTTCCTTAGGGAATTTTTTTAATTGCTCTTTGAAGTATTTTATTTTATATATATTTTGGGTATATAAAACTCAATACCAGTACTCAAATAATTAACTTGGGTTAAAACAATAATGTACTAAAAGTGAGTATATATAAGGTAGGCTAAGGCGATTAGAGTGTAACGATTGGTTTATGGGTGACAATACTCTTCATTAATAGTGCGGCTTAACCAAAAAATTACGAGAACCGTAAAAAATGATAGACTCGGAGGGTTGTACTAGGGGTATCCTGCACTAAAAATGAGTGCATGGCAAGGGTGTGGGATAGTTATATGATCGAGGTGATCATCATAATAATTACAGGTTTAAAACATGGGTTAATCCTAGTGCCTCTTATCTAGCAAATCCTAATACTCACTATGCGGTCTCGGGATGCATCGCAAAAACAAGTTCTAGAATTTAATATACTACTGGTACACTCATATAATTTAATACCGACACCAATGCTCCAGAAAAGGCGACAAAGACCATACGTACACATCCGTAATGACATAATAGACACATATGACTGCATTCGAACCTTAACTCGAGAAAGCTAAAGGTACAAATTATCTTGGGTATCAATAATGGATACCCGAATTCCTAAAGATCTAAAGGCGAACCTCACATTTTTAGGGTAGAATTCTGAGGGTTTTTGTGCTAGTCATACACATTCCTATCCATGAGACGCTATTAATACTTGGTTTTTTGTCGGTGTGTGTCATAAAAAAATTTAAATTTGGGTCAAAATTATATTTTTATGCTATGTTTCGATACATTACCCATCATTTTAAGGAACAAGGCAAATGACAAATGAAGGAATAGTTTCTAAGGCTTCCCTACACTTAAGTTGAACATTGTCCCAATGTTCTATAGAAGTACCCGTAAAAACGAATAAAGGGAAAAGAAAACAAGTAAAAGAAACTAGTACTCCCTTGGTTTGCTCAATAATGGAGAAGAAACATGCGATAACTAGTTAAATCATCCTCTAAGAGTCGTCTAATGAAAACATCCTAAGGTCTTCCAAGCTTCGTCTTGTCAAATATAACCTATAAATCAAAGACACCGACAACTACACCAAGCGTAAAATCCATGGGATAGATATAAATACAATAAGAGTTTAGGGTTTCGACTCTATGAAAGCAGTAAAGATAGGATGAGAGTAATGATATAACTATAGGTTTATGCAGGTTTACAAAAGAATTACAAATCTTAAATATTGCACATTTTATTTTTCAAAAATACTTAAAGATTTTCGAATTTTCACATTACTGGAGACGCGACGCCGTCGGGTTTTATCCCAACGCCGTCTCCAGACACTATGAAAAATTCCTCTTCGTTTTTACAAAGAAATTTCCTGCACGCAATTTTATTAGTCAAATCTAAAGAAAGTACTGCATAAAAACCTAGAATTAATCGTTACAATCATATGACTCGAAACTAACGCGAATTAATCTAAACAATTTATTTAAATTTTTATTGGTTCTAAAAACTGGATATTTCCCCTACACTTATTTTGTTGCAAAATACATTGATGCAAATAAGACGAAGTTTATAAACAAACAAATTCATGATTTACAAAATAACAAACATAATAAAACAAACAATTAAAGAATTAAAACATCAAGACACTCCTAATATCAGGAAAAGTAAATAATGGGTTGCCTCCCAAAAATGCACTTTTCTTTATTTACGAGTAATGTACTAAGACTCGAAATCCACACGTCCGTACGTGACTTCTCCTTCATCAACCGTTTCCCTTCTAAATTTAACAAGACGGATTCTTTTCCTTGAAATTTTTCTCTTCATTGGTCGAACTCCCATCTCCTTATCAGGTGAAGTATATCCTTTCTTTCCATTTCCAGGGGGGGAAACTACCTATTATATCTTAGTGGGGGGCAATAGGCTCTAAGTCGTTTCTTACTCCTCTCTTCGATCTTAACAGAGGGACTCAGGTATCCAATGGAAATTTTATCTTACTCATTCCAGACCATAGAGTTATATGGTGCCCTTGGCAACCTTAATTACGGCCTGGCCGTTAATAGGAATTGTTTTTTCCAAAGAGAAAGGCCTCATTTCCGTCTTCCTTTATGTTCCTAAATCTTTAAAGTACTATGGTACAACATGCTTAGCAACCTCAACTAATACGTCCTTAGCTATTCCTAAAAGTAGATATACGAGTGGCTAGCTAGCGAGAGTCTAATGTCTGTCTCAGCAGGCCTTTCGTCGGTTAGTTTCATGTAGGTAAAGAGGGGCATGACATTTACGTCGGGTCCTGGTCAACTATGCGTTCATGTGTTTCAGGCTCCTATGTAATAGGGTATTTCGAAGTTTCCTCTGATGTCCTCTTTAAGGACATGAGGTTCATGGGTAGGTCAGCATCAATATAGGCGTTAGCCGTGAATTTATGACCTATCATGTAGAGAATTTTAAGGTTTCTTAGGTCACCCTTTTTGATCTTAAAATCATAATTAAGTGAGCACTTAGGCATTTCCTTAATCAACGATTCATAAACCGATTCCTCACTTGTGTTAACTAAATCTAGAGGTTCCTCAACATCTATACATTCAATTCCCTCGTCATCCTTGTTAGGCCTTAATTATCAACAATAGTTATGTCTTTCCGCTCCAGCAGTGGCGCATCTCTTTGTTCTTCAATGTATGTAATGGTGTTGGTGTGATCGGGGTCGCCCTCTCTTTCTCGCTCTTCTTCCTTAGCTGTGCTATCACGGGAATCGTTTTGTTGCTTGGGATGTATTGTGATGGTGTTAATCGAACCATGGATATGGGTTGAGCATTGTGGGTCTTCAGTTGGGTAAGAACGAGCAGACAAAACTGAAGAAGTATTCAGTTTTGATTTCTTAACCGTGTCGCTAAGGAGTGCTCCCACTATTCGATCGGGGATGGCCTCCAACACTGTGTCGATTTTGTTGGTCATCTCGCTTTGTTGTTGTTTGAAATCGACTTCAAACTTGGATAATCTAGTGTCTTGAGATGTCATGAAGTTGGATACCAATCCTTCTAGATTTTATTGATTGTTAAAGCTTCGAGGATAGTTGTTGAAGGGACGGTTCGGGATCAAACCGTTGGGTTAAAACCGGTTAGGTGGGTTAAAAAATTATTTTGGGAATTTTATGGTTGTCTCCACCTAAGGTTTAGGTGACCTTTCCATGACGGATTGTAGGTTTCAGTACAATTGTTTTGCTCGCGCTTAAAAGTGTACCACTTACCTCCCGCTTTGTCGGTACGCGAGGATGCATATTCAACAAATGCTTGTTCGGGATCTTCCATGTAATACTGAGTGTCGTGGAGCCACTTCAGATTTCACACGAGGTAGTGATTTTGTTCACTTGAGTAGGTTGCGTCTGAGCAAGATGAGCTTCCATCAAGCGTTAAACTTGATTCTCGAGCTCGATGAGGCGGCGGTCAGATGTATCCGGGACATCTTGAGGCAAAGAGGTTGCCTTGACCGGCTTAGCGAAATCCCTTGGGTCGTTCTAACTTTCGTTGTCAAAGAGGGTGAGGTACTCTAATAATGCCCATGATTCTTTGGCGTTTCTGTCATGAAGCTTGCCATAGTCCGATTGGTCAATGGTTCGTCTTGTGACAGAATTAACATGGTCATAAAAGATTTGGACTTGGAGCCAAAGGTCGATGCCATGATAAGGGACTTTTTGGAGTAAGTCCTTGAAACGAGTCCATGCTTCAGATAGAGATTCTCCATGATGTTGTTGGAACATCAGGATATCGTTGCGGAGTTTTGCGGTCCTTCCCGGTGGAAAGAATTGAGCAATAAAATGAGTAGTAAGATCCTCCCATGTGGTGATGGATCCTGCTGGAAGACGTTCAAGCTAGTTGCTAGCTTGATCGCGAAGGAAAATTTAAAATAAACGCAGGCGCGTTCTTTTTATGTTTTCACCGTCAAGGTCAAGTGAGTCCACAAGTTTTAAGAAATCCTTAAGGTGTTGGTTTGGATCCTTGGACCGAAGATTGTGGAATGAGCATCCGTTTTGTACCAACCGAATGGTGCCGGATTGAAGAGGTACCACGTTGTTCCCTACGGGGAGCTCAATGGTATTCATGTAGCCCTCGTGGCTAGGTTTGGAGTAATATCCAAGAGTACGGATAGGATTCGCGTCTCCCATAGTGGTTGAAAAGATAGACTACGAGAAAACTAATGTACGGAATTATATTCTCACTTGAAAGGATTCAAGCGAGTAGAACTAAGTTAAACTATGATCAAAACCAAACTATTCCTGGCAGCGGCGCCAAAAACTTGATGTGGAGGTTGCGAAGACTTCACAAGAAGTTTTACAATTCCTTAGGCAGTGTACCTAATCGTTGCAGTGTAGTATAGACAAGACTCGGGGGTTGTTATCGTTCTCTAGGGGAATAGGTTGGGAAGGCTTGATCACGGTTTAACAAATTTCTAGAGGTTGAGAGAAGATTATTTTTGTGTTTTTATATTTTATAAAAGCAGGTAGATCTATAGTTTGAGAGGTTGGTTTGTTTAACTAATTACTAAACTAATTAATATCTAATCTACTGGTGATAACTTTTATAATAAGTAAATGTATTTACCTAATCATGCACTACTCCTCAGATTGCTTCTCCTAGATCCGTTGCTTTGTCATACTTGTGATGAGCTATATAAGTATTTCCTAGGTCATGAA